>CAWUFW010019918.1:0-169024 GCA_963921515.1 Calotriton arnoldi
GTGTCCTTTGTGGGTGACCTTGGCTTCTTCATTGGTGTGTGACTGTGGCTGGGATCCCATTGGTTGGTGTGGTATCGCCGTCATGTCCATGTACACCGTAGTGTGCAGTGTGTCAGACATTCAGGAGTCTTGTTGAGTGGCCATGTGTGATGTGTTTCTGCACCTTGGTTCCCACCCACCACCCTGGAATAGTCATGGGTGCATGTGCAATGTCACCAGTGCATGTGTACTTCACTGCTGCACATTGTTGGAGGTCGAGGGGTGTGGTCTTGAGTGTGTGCAGATGGGAGTTGTTGCCCAGCTAGACCCCTGCCTCCATGTTGGCCTTGGCTTACTGGCCATGCTGATTGATTTGTGCTTGTGTCGGTGTGATGGTAGTTTGTTGCTCAGGACACATGACTGTGGTTCACAGTGTGAACCACATTCAGCTTGGTCATCAGAGTGGGATTTTTATGCAGCCAAGGGTCACCACATTGTGGGGGCCCTGGGGGTGGTGCTGTGGTGTGTCTGTGTCTTGCTGTGTCAGTTGTTGTTCCTACGTGCCTGTGTGACATGTGTGTTTTGTGCTCCCTCTCATCTGACAATGCCTGCTTGCCCACATAGGGGATTTGGATCCATGAGTTACCTTAGTGTGGCAGTGTATGCACATCTGTATGATTGGTATTCAGTTCTCCTCATGTGTTGTGTGGTTGCCTGGGGACACTGGCACCCCCTCACCTGCTGTGTATGATGACAGTGTTGGTCTGCCTGTTTGTGTTTGTGCATCTGCACCACTGCATTGGCATATCTTGGGTGTGCCATTGGCTGTATGTTGTTTGGTGTGTTTCCCCTGCTGTCCCTGGGACTCCTAGGTCATCGGTCAGCACAGTGATCATGGTTTGTGTGTCCCATTGCTGCCATGGTATGGTATCTGTTCACCTCACATCTGCTGTCTCCACAGGATATCTGCATTTGTGTGCCCATTGGTGCAAATATGTGGTTCTGCATTCTGATGGTCACTTCTGTCATTGTGTCATTGATGAATGTTGACGGTGTCAGCCCCCATGGGTGTTGTTTGTCTGCACATGGCCAAAGGAATGTCTCATTTGCACTGCAGTATTTGGCTCACCCAATTTATGTTGCAATGGGACACATACACTACTTTGCCACAGATGAGTTTTTGGTTCTGTGACCAGGAATGATCCATGCAGTTTGGCAGTTGCAGCTCTTTCTTTGTCAACACTTACCTTTTGGTCACTGTGATGATGGGGGTGTAGACCCCATTGCCACAATGGTCAAAATGTGCTTCAGCTATGGACCCCACACTTCCCTTTTGGTCACTGTGATGATGGGGGTTTAGACCCCATTGCCACAATGGTCAAAATGTGCTTCAGCTATGGACCCCACACTTCCCTTTTGGTCACTGTGATGATGGGGGTTTAGACCCCATTGCCACAATGGTCAAAATGTGCTTCGACTATGGACCCCACACTTGCCTTTTGGTCACTGTGATGATGGGGGTTTAGACCCCATTGCCACAATGGTCAAAATGTGCTTCAGCTATGGACCCCACACTTACCTTTTGGTCACTGTGATGATGGGGGTTTAGGCCCCATTGCCACAATGGTCATGGGCTGCTTGCATTGTGGGTGCCACACACATATATGTGTGGCACATGTGCTAGGGGTCACATTGTATGTTCAAAGTCATGTTCGGTGTTGTAGGCATTTGACACAGCCTACACACGCTTGTCATGGTGGTGGGGGGATGTCTTTATCTTGCATTCCCTAGGTTGTGGTGTGCTTGTTGTGTCATGCATTGTCCATCCTATGAGTGGGGGTGGTAGTAGTGGTAGGCATCCTGCCCCCCCTGGCTAAGGGTGGTAGTAGTGGTAGGCATCCAGCCCCCCCTGGCTAAGGGTGGTAGTGGTGGTAGGCATCCAGCCCCCCCTGGCTAAGGGTGGTAGTAGTGGTAGGCATCCTGCCCCCCCTGGCTAAGGGTGGTAGTAGTGGTAGGCATCCAGCCCCCCCCTGGCTAAGGGTGGTAGTAGTGGTAGGCATCCAGCCCCCCTGGGTGAGGGTGGTAGTAGTGGTAGGCATCCAGCCCCCCTGGCTAAGGGTGGTAGTAGTGGTAGGCATCCAGCCCCCCTGGGTAGGGGTGGTAGTAGTGGTAGGCATCCAGCCCCCCTGGCTAAGCGGTGGTAGTAGTGGTAGGCATCCAGCCCCCCTGGCTAAGGGTGGTAGTAGTGGTAGGCATCCAGCCCCCCTGGGTGAGGGTGGTAGTAGTGGTAGGCATCCAGCACCCCTGGCTAAGGGTGGTAGTAGTGGTAGGCATCCTGCCCCCCTGGCTAAGGGTGGTAGTAGTGGTAGGCATCCAGCCCCCCTGGCTAAGGGTGGTAGTAGTGGTAGGCACCCAGCCCCCTGGCTAAGGGTGGTAGTAGTGGTAGGCATCCAGCCCCCCTGGGTAGGGGTGGTGGTGCGCATTCAGGCCCCTGTGTGCATATGTGGCATTGGTGATGGGCATCCCGCCCCTATGGTGCTGCTGTTGCTGGTGTAAGTATATTCAGCATCCCCGTGTGTGTGTGTGATGTGTCGTGTACGTGTTGTATGTGTTTTGTGGTTGGTGTCTGGCTTACCTTCTGCGCCGTACGCGTCCGTGCCTGTTCCGGTAGTAAATGTAGAATATTGGTATGATCGGGACGAAGGGATTCATGGTTGGTTAGTGTCGTTCGTCCTTCTCGTTGCTTCGCGTCGTCCTCGTCGCTTCGCCTCGTCCTCGTCGCTTCGCGTCGTCCTCGTCGGTGCCTTGTTCGTCTCGGAGCCGTGGATCGTGTTGTGGCGCGAATCGGAGCTTATGTGCGCCTCTCCCGGATGCTTTGACGTGCCGTGCGTAGCGATGGGTTCGGAGCGTACGGAAAGCGCATCGTACTTGTCCGGCCGGACGGGGCTGCATTTTTCCTTCCGTGCGACTCGATTCGGCGTTTCCGGATTCGCCTCGGTCGGAGAACAGGACCTGGTTTGGGTGAGTACGGCTCGGCCGGATTTTTGCTGTTGTGCGCATCGTACTTGCTCGTTCGGTGTACTGTACGGATCGGTCGGGAAACAGGCTTTCGCATGGCTTTTTTCCCGACCGAATGGTATTGGGTGCGCCTCCGACCGAGATCGGAATCGGCCCCTTAGATGGATATAGGTGAAAATATTTATTTTGTTTTATGATAGTAGGTAATCTAAAAATATTTTGTTTAATGTTAGTGGTTCGAATAATAGAAGAAAACAGTTTGCTATTGGCGGTTTGGTTCTTACACATAATCCGTTAATTATATTTTTACAGGTCAAAAGGAGATTGTTAAATTTTACCATGTTTAAAACATGATCGTGATTTAGATGGTTTTCCTCTACAATTACTGCTCCTCAAGGGGTAGGGATACTTTAAGGGTCTGGGGGTTGCAATACATAGGAGGCAAGCCGACAAAGAGGGCCATTGGGTCTGGGTGAATTGTTTTGTATATTCTGAATTAATGGTTTTAGTGAATATCTATGCCCTACAGAGGACAACATTAATCCTCCAATAGATCTTTTTCAATCACTTTCATCTCTTCGTTGTAAGATTATTTTTGCTGGTGATTAAAATGTTTTTTACAGGACCCTACATTTGATTCTATAATCCTTAACAAAAATAGAATAAATATAAAACTGCTACAATGTTATCTTCCTATCAGAAACATTTAACAATAATAGACACTTGGAGAAATAAGGGCCTGATCTATACTTGGGGGCCGATTCCGATTCGGGCCGGAAATCTCTCCGACCGAGCCGGACCCGGAGAGATTTCCGACCGAATCGGACCCGTGCAGCCCGACCGAACGAGTACGATGCGCACGTATGCCATCGGACTCGGTCGGTCGGACTCCCATTGAAGTCAATGGGAGCCGGTCGTACAATGTGTACGCGGGCTCCCATTGACTCAATGGGTGCGAGTCGGACAAGGGCGCCCCCTACAGCGTGTACACGGCGAAGCGACTCGTGCCCTACACGCACAGGTAGGGGGGACCCATGGGTCCCCCCTGTGTGCGACTCGCGCGGCTATGCGTACAGGGGGGTCCGACACGGACCCCCAAAGTACGGCTCCGACTGCTCTTTCGAGCCGGAGTGCGCGGCTCGGTCGGACTGCTCGCGGCTCGCATCGTACTTACCCGGCCGGGGAACGTCTCCATTGCGCGGTGCGAGTCGGGTCCGTGTGAGTCGGTCGGAGCGTGTTGAAGCCGCGTACGGGTCGGTCGGCGATTTCGCGGGCGCTTGCATCGTACTCACTCGGCCGGACCCGCGTACGAATCGGTCGGGAAACAGGGCTCCGAATCGGATCCGGTAAAGCTGAATCCGATTCGGAGCCCTACCGGCCGAGATCGGAATCGGCCCCATAGTCTGTGGACCATCATTCCTCCAACATGGAGGGACTGATCTGACTGTTAGGCCAGTGGCTATCCCTCTTCCGTATTTTTCGGTTGGCCTGTTGGACAGCCATTTGTTGCAAAGAAGGACAGTCCATCGGCTGAATCTCACCCCTCTTTCATTGGTTCCCCCCTTGTAGATATAACTCTGTCAATGTTAGTAAGGCAGACATGTGTATGCCATATTTAGAGATGTCAGTCATAAGAGTGGTATGTAATGACCCTTATGACTGAGGGCAGCCATGGTGGACAGGGTTTCCAATTGCAGATGCGTCCGTCAACATTGACCAATGTGTCCGTCAACACACACCTGATCACAATCTACTGCAAAACAACACCTGCAACTCCCAATACAAAATACACTCTTCTAACCACACAAACCATTTAGCACTAATGAACCACCACCAGCAGACCTTTGTTAACCGTGGTTGTTTCTGACTGAAATGTGGCTAACTGAATTCCCTAATCCCTCCATTACCTCTGCCATTCCAAAAGGTTATAAAATTTACATCAAAGACTGCTTATGTAGAAGAGGGGGTGGAATAGCCCTGATCTATAGATAACATTTTGTCTCTACATTAGTTCCCATTGAGGGCATAGAAGATGCATAGGCTCTTGGTTTTTGTCTTTCTTTATCACTTTATCAATCTCTGGCCGGGGCTTTAATTTATTGGCCCCCAAACCATGCAGGCCGTTTTCTCAGCTCCCTGTCTAAGCCACCTTGACAATGAGATATGCCCACTTTATACTATTAGGAGACTTTAACCTCCATATGGAAAAAAAGATAGTGAGGTGGCCTCCTAATGTGACACTATGGGTCCGTTTCCGATGTCGGACGGACTCAGGTCCGTCCGACATCGTCCAGGAGCCGTAACCGACCGACCTGCTGTCGTCGGTTGCGGCCCTGCAAGTACGATGCGACCGAACCCTGTTCGGTCGCACTCGTATCACTTCACAATGGGAGCATGCATTCCGAGCGGAATGCATGCTTACATAGTGAAAGCAGGAGTGCAGTTCATCCCTGCACCCTGTGGCGGCACCCCAAGGTGCCTGCCACCGGGTGCAGGGATCAACAGAGGGGCACAATAGGTGCCCCCAGGCCGCCATTCGGCATCCTCGCACCCATGGGGGCCCTACTGGGGGCCCCCAAAGACAGTTACCGACTGCCTTTTCGTGCCAGAAAGACCGGCACGAAAAGGCAGTGAAATACTGCCATCGTACTCCCTCGGTCGTGAAGAGGCGGCCGGGGGAGTACTGAAGGATTTCCAGATGGCGGTCGGGCTCTCCGAGCCCATCGTAAGCCATCCGGAAATCCGAGTCGGATTCCTTTCCGACCGAGCCCATCGGAATGGCTCGGTCGGAAAGGAATCCGGCCGGCACGTTCCGATTCGGTCGGAAGGGCTCCGACCATCGTTCGGTGCCCTTCCGGCCGAAATCGGAATCGGCCCCTCTATCCTCCTTGGGACTGTCGCACTTTGTCTCTAGTTCTACGCACCAGGCAGGACATGAGTTGGACCAGATATTTTCGAATTAGTTTCTGGAAGTGGACGCCACCAGCCCACAAAGCTGAACTGGCCACTTTGTGACCAAATTTTATTGGGCGAGGGCAGGGAAACTCCCCCAAAGTCAATGATAGCACCCAGTGCTTAAAGAACCTTTTATAAAATCCAGCCAGAGGACTTTCTTAGAACATTGGAGGCAAGAACCACGCCTTTGTCAGGTGACATGAATGTTGACACTAGTATCCTGGTTAATTGGATTGGAGATTCAGCTAAGGAGCTAGCGCCAGAAATCAAGCGAGTCCCTTGTAGAGTCAAGCCTTCATGTCCTTGGTATACTGACACCCTTAAAGAAGGTAAGAAACAGTGGAAGACTCTAGAAAGACAATGGAGGAAATCTTATAGTCTCGATCTTAAAGCTCAGTATAAGTCTGCTTTAAAAAATACTATAGAGAGGTCTGCTTAGCAAAGAAAGCCTATTTGGGAAACAGAATTGAACTAGCTGGGAACAAATCACGAGAAATGTTGTAAATTGTACAAAGCTTTATGTCCCCGGAAGCAGGTTTCAGATGTCAAGAACCATCAGCTCAATGGTGTGAGTAGCTGGAACAATTCTTCTATGACTAGATTAAGAACATCCAGGACAGCCTCCTTTTTAGCAGGTTGCAGAATGGTGACAGCTTAGACAGTATCTATGTAAGTCATCCCCTAAATACCATAGGGTCTCTTTCCAAATTTGATCCAATTCCTCTGAAAGACTCTCTGATAGCTATTCAAAGCCTCAAGGCGGGCTATCTGGTGGACCCTTGCCCCCTCTTAATGTACTGGCACTGGGCGCAAGAGTGATTAATCCTTTCGCCATTATACTCTTGAATGAATCGCTGTCATCAGCATTGGTGCCCAAGGTCTGGAACCAGGCGAAGATCCTACCTCTGCTGAAAATAATCTTAAGCAGACCCAGTCGAATTATCAAATTACAGACCCATATCCTTGCTCCTAGCTCTGTCAAACATTTTGAAGAAACATGTCAACTTTCAGCTCTCCCAATACCTGGAAATCAACAATTGATTGCATCCTAGTCAGTCTGGATTCCACCCATGTTTCAGTTCTGAGATGGCTCTAGTGGAGGTGGTAAATTACATCAGGAGTATTTTAAACTCTGGGGGGAAGGCATTGCTGATACCGTTAGATCTTTCAGTGGCCTTTGATACAGTTCCCCATGCTGCCCCACTTGCCCATCTCAAAGATATTGGAATTGGGGGTAGAGCCTTAGGCTGGCTGCCATTGTTCCTTGAAGAACGTGGCAAGAGGTCTGGATCCCTCCATTTTCATACGAAACGCACGCATTACAAGTTGGAGTACATCAGGGCTCAGCTTTATTCAACATCTACCTTAGTCCTCTTGCTCAACTTATAGAGGCCCTGGGAGCTAAAATAATTTCATATGCTGATTACACCCATCTTCTGTTTACATGGGCTAGTACGTCTGGGTTCCCGGGTGAAAATATTAGAACTTGCTTGGCAGCTATCTTCCAGTGGCTAACTTCTCATCAGCTCAAATGTAATGCAGAAAATACTGAGCTGTTATTTTTTGGAACTAAGGCCCACGAATCATGATAATCTTTTTGGCCAGATGAAATCCCCCTTTCCAGGGCACCAAGTGAATTTGGTGAAGAATTTGGGCATTAAAATTAATGATGGCCTTTCATTCTTACAGCAGGTGAGCACAGTAGTAGGGTCAATGTTTCATTTACTCTGTATCTTAAGAAAGTTTCTTCATTTTTTGTCCTTCTCAGCTAGGAAACAGGTGACATCTAGGTTGGACTCTGGCAATCCCTTATATTTGGGCCTGCCTGACTACCTGCCTGACTACCTTATTAACAAATTCCTGGGTTTGCCTTTGAGAGTCG
The DNA here is from genome assembly GCA_963921515.1 of Calotriton arnoldi. Lineage (NCBI taxonomy): Eukaryota > Metazoa > Chordata > Amphibia > Caudata > Salamandridae > Calotriton > Calotriton arnoldi. The sequence goes on from CAWUFW010019918.1 coordinate 7,835, forward strand.
ATATGTCTCCAAATTTAAAGGCATTGCATTGGCTCCCTATAAAAAGAGAATCTTATTTAAGACTCTCGCTGTGGTTCATAAATCCATTAATGAGATGGGTGCTGAATATCTTAGGGCACGCATTTTTTTTAATGCTCCCTCCAGATGCCTTCGTTCAGCCACAGCCTTCTAGGTCAAAACGCCTAAGATTAGACGCACAAGGTCTGGAGGCTGATCCTTCTTAGGCTCGTCAGTTTTGAACAAACTTCCCTCTGAGATTTGGAGCACCACAGATTTGTCTCATTTCAGGAAAAGATTGAAAACATGGTTATTTAACCAAGTTTAAACTGATCTGGCCACTATGTGTGGGCTAAGTTGCAGAGTTCCAGGACACACTGTGGAGTAACAGAGCACTTTATAAATGTCTGTTCATTCATTCATTCTCTGATTATGAGTTAACTGAGATAATTAGGGTTGAACCCCAGTTGTTTGGAACACTGGTACAGACAACAATCATGAGTGAAAGAAAAGAAATTTTGACCAGAAGTGTGGATAATGTGAATGCTGTCTCCACCCGATGCTCACAAGGGGACATCCACAAGCACTGCAAAGATCTGTGGGGAGTTTCTTATTTCCAGGACACACCAAGAGACCATGTCGACTGGTGGCTGCTCTCTCAGGCCCCTCAATTGCATGCCATGGGAGGAGAAGGTGTTGTCCATACTCCACATTGAATGCATCATAGGAATTCCAGGAGCAATGAAGATCAGTAATTATCAACACTACCTCTCTCAAAATGGCTTATTCTCCCTCTCTAAATTGGCACACTCCTAATCCCTAAAGCGTCATTACTTTAATGAAAGCCTATTACCACAGGGATGCTAACTGATGTCTGTCACAATTCACTAGATTCTCCATGTACTCATAGTCTCCCACATACTCACTTTGGATCAACATTCTCATTAACACAACTCATATAGGAAACACAATTAAAGAGGTGTCACCTTACATTTGGACAAATAATTCACCCACTCCCTAAGAATAGACAACATCTATCAAGTTACTCTTAAGGCTCTACACACTCATTTCAAATTTAAAATAGACATATCATCTCTTACCTGATACAATATAAAATAAATTATTTTTGGTAGTTTAAGTTTGAACAGATAAAGCCATGTCAGCAGCACTACAATGTTGCATTTCTGTTTCTGAAAATCATATGTCAATGCATTCTGCGATTTCATTTTTATTATTTTTAATTAATATTATTATTGTATAAGGCAAACGCAATTAGAATGATACCTAAAAGCTAGAAAGTGGAGCTGTAATGAAAGTTAGCAATTTTTTTTTTAACAACAGATTTTATTACATTTTCAGCGTACCAGATGGGCAAAGCCCAACAAGAAAGGAAAGGCATAAAATGATATCTCTGGGTACATTATACAAACCCCCCATAGCCTGCAAAACATCAGACTAAGGAACCATGAACCCTCCCAACCCCCCAAAGTGCACCATACATACTTAAAAATCATTACATGTAAATGCCAAGGAAATTCCCAGCCACGTTTCATTAGCATCAATACACTAAACAGGTAAGTTGTTCACCACTAATTGTTCAATGGGATCACAAGCGGCAGACTGCGACAATGGGGGCAAATCTATACCTCTGTAGATGGCCCACCGAGACCAGATCCTTTGGTGCTTCTGTGGGCACCCCCTCGCTTGAAACACTACAACCTCTGCAGACATGCATCTGTCCAGTGCCATTTTCCAGTTGGTGACGCTGGGTGGGGAGGGGTCCTTCCAATGCTGTGCTATGTCGCGCTTAGCTAAAGTGAGGCCCAAGAATAAAAGATGTCTCTTATAACGGTTCCCCCCAGTGTCCTCTGTGCTGTGTAAGAGCGCCAGTCCGGGGTCTAATGGGATATCCCACGCCAGGACATGGCCCAGGCAAGACAGCACGCTGGACCAAAACAGCTGGATCGCCACACAGCCCCACACCGTGTGTAAGAACGAGCCGTCGTCCGTATGGCAGCGGAGACGGATCGGAGATTGGATTGCTCTCATTTTCCAAAGCCTATAGCGAGTGTAATACACCCTATGAAGGTATTTGAACTGAATTAGTCTGTATCTGGTAGACACGGCTGCATACCAAGGACTAGCCAGAGCCTCGGCCCAGTCATCATCAGTAAGGGCCGGCAGATCAGCGGCCCATGCCTCCCGGGTTTTGTGGATAGTGGTCTTGGTGTGTGTGATGAGTGTCTGGTAAATTTGCCGAATTTTGTGCGCCCCGATATCCCCCATCAATAAACGGCCTTCCAGCGGGTGGAACTCAGGTAAGACTCCAGCTGCCGAATCAGGGGGGTCAGGACATGACGGAGCTGCAAATAGCGATGGAACTGCGATTTGTGAAGATCGAAATCCGATTGCAGCCACTGAAAGGATTTAAGAGTGGCCCCCTGCATAACATCCCCGAGCGTGGAGATACCAATAAGGTCCCACTTGCGTAATCCCTCGAGCGTCAAAACCGGCTGCAAATGGGTACCTTGCCAGAGGGTAGTGGCGCCCGTCAGCCTGCCCCACCAACCCGTGGACCGGACCACCCATCTCCATGTCTGAATGACTATCTGACAAGCCGGGGGGAGCGCGTCCAGTGATGCATTACTATATAGAAGATGAAGCAAAGGGGTGCCCGCCATGGCAATCCGTTCCATGGCGTAGGCCGGGTCCGCCTGGGATCCAAACCACCACTCGTTAATCACCAGGAGGTGCGAGGTGGAGTAGTACGCGCAAACGTCCGCAGCTGCGATACCCCACAGAATGTGGACTGTGTACACGTGGAGAGTGCCACGTGAATCGCGCCTCCCTGCCAGAGGAATCTATTCAAAGTGCGTTAAGCTGGGTAAACCACGATGGAGGAATAGGGTGTGGATAATTCTGAAGCCTATAGAGTAAGCGAGGTAAGGACACCATCTTAAAAATCGCAGACCTACCGTACAACGATAGGGGCAGTTGGGACCAAATCGTCGTTTCGTTGCGAACGGCCAGGAATAATGGAGCAATGTTGTGTGTCCAGGCGACAGTGGGGCTCCGTGAAATATAGACCCCCCAGGTACTTAAAGCCCGCTTCTGCAATAATCAGGTCTGGCTCCCTTGATCCCCATTAATTGGAAAGAGCATAGATTTGGACGGATTAGCGAAGAGACCAGAGTTCTCGCCGAAGATGCGGAGGATTTGGAGGACACGTGGCCCAGAGAACCACGGGTCTGACATGAAGAACACAGCATCGTCTGCGTAGAGCGCGATTCTATCGGAGTACTCCTGTGACCAATCCATTCCTCTAATTTGTGGGTCTTGGCGCACCCACGCAGCCAGAGGTTCTATCGCCAGGGCGAATAAAAGCGGGACAAGGAGCATCCCTGACGCGTACCCCTGCAAATGGGAAAGGGGCCGAGCAACAACCGGCCGCACGAACCGAGGCCGTGAGGTCCGTGTACAGCAGCCTCGCGTACGCTATAAACCGTGGACCCAGATTGATGGCTGCCAGGAGCTTCAAAAGGTACGTCCAACTCAGCGAGTCGAACGCCTTGTCTATATCGGCCAGTAAAACCACCGCTGGGCGACCCAAACGAGAGGCGCCCGCGATGGCATTGTGGACTCGTCTGATATTATGTCTGGTGGAGCGCTGTGGCATAAAGCCGGACTGGTCTGGGTGTACGAGGTCTTGAATACAGGAGCGAAGGCGGTCGGCCAGAACTTTCCCCAGGAGCTTGGGTTCGAAATTCAACAAGGAAATGGGGCGATAAGAGCCTGGGTCTTCTGGAGGACGACCAGGTTTAAGGAAGACAACAATTTCAGCATGTCGCCAGTCCGGTGGCAAAATGCGCTGTTCCAGGGATTCATGCAGGGCCTCAAGTAAGTGAGGACCCAAGATCGCCATATGTGGGCGCAGAAAGTCGCTGGGGAACTCGTTCGGACCCGCGGCCCGGGCCAGGGTGGATATTACCGAGCGCCGCCTGTAAGTCGTCAGTCGTGATAGGGGAATCCAGTAAATCGCGCACATCATCGGACAGCCGGCGGGAAAGAATATCGGAGAGGAATTCATCTATTAGAGGCTCAGCTATTACCTCCTGCTCCTCGTACAGAGCAGCGTAGAAGGAAGCAAAGGCTTGAACCACGGCCTCAGGGGATGAACAAGTAGTGCCATCTGAGGCCTCCAGGAGGGGAACCTGTGCCGGGGTCGACCTAGCCTGGCACAGCCTGTGGAGCATTTGGCTGGACTTATCGCCCCATTGATTAATCCTGTGCTGAGTCGCCAGCCACGCCTCTTTGGCACTGTCCGTATGAAGCTGGTGGAGCTGCTGTTGGACATGTAAAAGATTCCGGCTAGAACTGGGGTCCGATCCCTCCAACATTTGGGACTGCAGGTGGCCCTGGCGGTTCTCCAGTTCCCTCACCTGTGCCAAACGCCGCCTCTTCTCCCCGGTGTGAAAACCAATATCCACCCCCCTAATCGTCGGCTTAAGAGCCTCCCAAGTGGTGATGTGTGATGGAGAGGTGCCCACATTGAAACTAAGGTAGTCTGCAATAGCAAGACGTAGAGTCTCCTGATAATTGGCATCCCAGAGGAGCCATGATGACATGCGCCACCTATACGAGGTCCGATGGGTACGCAGGCGCAACTTGAGCTGGACAGGCGAATGATCAGAGAGGCCTCTGGGCAGGATGGAGGTGTGTGCCACTCTATGTATGTAGCTGTGTGGAAGGAAAATATAATCAAGACGTGAAAGTGTAGGGTGGACCGCCAAAGCATATGAGAACCCCGACTCAGTGGGATGAAATGCCCACCAAGAATCAGACCAACCTAGTGTGTGTGCGAGTATATTCAATTTGTAAATGGGAGGGGATCTGTCAAGCGGCATCGAATGCCATCTGTCAAGCGGAGCCATGGTGTCGTTCCAGTCTCCGCCCAGTATCGTCAGGCCTGCAGGAAGATCTCCCCAAAACTGTGTGATTTTATCTATGAACATCTGACCCAGCGGGGGAGGGGCATAAACACTCCCAAGTGTCATCCGTTCGCCGGCTACTGTACCCGAAACCACTGTGAAGCGCCCACTGGGATCTAACCAGTGTTGTGTAATGTGTATCGACACTCGGCGGTGGATAAGAATCGCCGTGCCGCGTGCGCCCCTCGTGAAACCGGAGTGAGACCTGGTGGTGAACCCAAACCTGGTAAGGCAAGGGGCTTTATTGCCTAGGAGATGAGTGTCTTGCAATAGTAAGATGTCAGCTGAATAACGCTTTGCGAGTCGAAGCACCGCCCCCATTTGATCTTATTCAATAGGCCCGTACATTCCAGGAGAGAATGTTAAGTTCTCCCAATGGAGAATTACCTGCGTTATGGGTCATCCCCAAACATCAAGGTGTATGTCGGGTGGTGTATGAACTCTGGCATAGTGTGTGACCGTGTGTCTGGTGCGCAGAACATAATAAACAACAACGTAAAACCCAACAAACCTTACCCCCCTCCCCCCACCCCCATACTTCCAAAAACAAGGAGTACCTGTCGCGGTGGAATCTTGTCTCAGGCCCCCAACGTGAAGACCCAAGCAGTTCCACCAAAGGAGCCCACCCAACCCAACATTACCCAACATAACCCAAAAAGTCAATGGGCGTGGACTGTCCGACACCGCCTAGTGCCGATGCAGGTGACCCCCGAACATTAAGATCCGATACACCCCAATAAGGACCAACGGCCACAAAATAAAACGAAAAAAATAACCTGGCCAGAGCAGTTTCAATCGGCGGTTTCAGATGGGCCATGGGCTCGCCAGTTGGACCGGGATCTGTGACGCCTTTGGGATGTGTCTCTGTCCTGCTGGCCGCTCCTATGGGACCCCTGCAAGGAGTCTGAGTCCTGCTGCGGCGGCGTGTGTGGCTTGAGGTTGCGCCTCTTGTCAGTCCAGGCGAAGACCTCCTCCGGAGAGTCGAAGAAGTGGGTCTTGGCGTTGAAAATCACTTTCATCCTAGCGGGGAACAACAGCGCATAGGATAAGTTCAGCTCCCGGAGCCTTCGCTTGGCCGCAACAAAGGATTGGCACTGCTGCTGCACCATCCTGGTGTAGTCGGGGAAGACCATAATTGGATGAGAGTCAAATGTCATTTTATCCTTATGGAGCGGGGCGAAGCGGAGGATGGCATTGCGGTCAGCGTAATTAAGGAGCCGGGCGATCACAGGCCTCAGGCGCCCCCAGAGAGGTGGCTTCTTAGTCAAGGCGCGGTGGGCTCTCTCGATCACGAAGCAGGGGGACATGGTCTCGGGTGGCAGCAGTGCCCAAAGCCAACCAGAGAGGAAGTCGTCCATGGATGTGCCCTCACATCCCTCCGGAAAGCCCACGAGGCGGATATTGTTGCACGGCGTCCTGCCCTCTGCGTCCTCGACCCGCAATGCCATCTCCTTCGTGACCATGGTGAGTTTATTGACCTTCTTCTGGAGGGTAGACACCGTGTCTTCCACCGTGGAGACCCTGGTTTCTGTCTCCGTGATCCGGTCCACAGCTTTCCGAAGGTCCTAGCGGACAAACGACACCTCGGATCAGATCGCCCCAATCTGGGCCTCGAGCGCTGTCCGTGATTGATTGATTGCTGCAAGCAGAGTTGCATTGTCGGGGGACAGGCCCTCTGCACCCTCCTTCCCCGCAGGCATGGTGGTGTAGTGATCCATTGTGTGTTGTTTGGGGGCCACCGCCCCATGTTTGTCCTTGCCTATTGTTAGGAGAAGAGGCAGGCGGAGATATGAGTCCAAAACCGACGGCCGGAGCAGGTAAGTCGAATAGGATGGAACTCCTCGCTGCCGCGTCATCCGCCTGCGTCAGGCGGGGAAACCCCTCAGCGCCAGACCCACCAGGCTATGGGTAGTGACGCAGACCGACCAAGGGCAGGACACCAGGCCGGGCCTCACGGAATCCGACCCTCCCAGCAGCAAGCTGCGCCGGGCCTAGCCCAGCCGCTTCCGCCACCAAGGAGGGACAGCCAAGTAGGCCCCCTACAGGGACCAGACTCGCCGGACCCCTGACCCAGACATCCGCCCCGGCCGACTGCGACTAGGATCAGCAAATGGTAGGCCCCAAGATGAATGCTCCTCACCTCTGGCAGTCTTAACTATACCGGAGTGCCAGCCGGACACGGGGGTCAGAGGCGCCGAAGAACGCCCGAGTCGCCACAGCACGCCACCCAGGGCACCACCGCACTCCGGCCCCAGAGATCTCCAGGGGGCCACGGGTCAACAGCAAGTATCAAGGAGGGAGACCCAGGTAGGTCCTGTCAGTCCGGAATGGGCGGGCCTCCAGGGCAGCAAAGGCGGCAACAGTTGTATTCCTGTCTTTGGGAGAGGTGCGTTCCTAATAGCGGGAGCCAGGGTGTGGAGTGGTGCACCGGGCGCTGCCACTGTCACCCCCAGGCCGGCCAGCCCGATGCCCCCAAGACCAAAACCGCGGCCGACCAAATGGTTCCTTCGCCGTTCGCCCCGGGGCCTGATCGGGCAGATGTGCTCCCTGCCGGCAGCCCACACGTGGCTCAGGGCTCCGCGGGCACCTGACCGGTGATGCCCCTATCGGAACGGCAGGCAAGGAGATATGCAGGCAGCCGCTGAGCTCAGGGCCCCCACCGAGGCCAATTACTCCAGGGGCACGCGGCTCCAGCCGGGCGCATGGCCTACACAGAGCCTGCAGGGGAAGCCGGGGGCTCCCGCAGCCGCCGCGCCCCACGCCAGGTCAGGGGAAAAGAGGGAGGGGCCCGCGACTATGGCACCTCGGTGAAGGCCGGGACCCGGAGTCCGATCCCTCCCGCCAGCAGGCCCCTCCCGGCCCCAAGTTCTCACCGGCGTCCGGAATTGTAGCCCAGATGGTAAACAACGGTCACCTCAGCGGGGTTCCCGCGGCAGGACCCGCCGGCCACGGCCGCTGCTGCATGGCCCACGTAGCGCGTCCCGTGCTCGATCTCCGCTGCGCCTAGGCCTCATAGCGTCGTTCCCGAGCCCGGGCCAACGCTATTCACCACCGCCGCAAAATTCCACCGCAGGGGCCCCAATGGTCACCCTAGGCTCTCCACAGTTGCTGTGCTGTCCGGGGTCAGGATAAATGGCGGATGATGGCTCGAATGGGCTCAGGCTAGCGGAGCTCTACTGAGGCACGTCCGCCATGCTTGGCTCCTAAGCCACGCCCCCGAAAGTTAGCAATTTTGTGTAATAGTCTACTTTCAGACACCTTCTCATCACACATAACATTGAATTGGTTGTTCCTTGAAATGTACAAGGACTGCATATTTTTATTAAAACAATAAGCATACCTCCATTGACTCATCTAAATAGGAGTGGAAACAGAGTATGTATAGCTATAGTTAAAAGTACTGCAAAGTGGCCTGTGACTGCTGACCATAATTACTCAGATGCCTCTCTCAACAGAGGCACAACATACCTCTGTTAGCAAAGGAGTGTTCGATTACTGGACACCCTTTCATCTGATGTCCAGAGATTGTTTTTCAGTTTTTAGGAAAAATACTGGTAGGGCAGAGGGAAAACTGGCAATAGAACCCAATATAGGGGCTGATCAATGGAAGGCTCATTTTGAATCTCTATATGTAAGGGCAGAGGGTGATGCAGGGCAAGTTGGAAATGAGTTTCCCCCTCCCCAGTTAATCTGTTTTGATGCTCCCGCAATTTCCCTTAAGGAGATAACTGATGCTTTGAGCAGGGTAGCTCCATCTAAGGCTTCAGGGTTAGACAAGATCCCCGGCGACCTCTTCCGCAATGAACCCACTATTTGGGCTCCCTACCTGTGGATTCTGTTCAATGCTATCTTGCAGGGAATGTCGATCCCTCCTACCTGGGCGGGGGGCGGAAATTATACCAATCTACAAAAAAGGTTAGCCACTCCTCCACGTTAATCATCAACCCATTAGCCTGATTGATGTCAGCCCAAAAATATTTGCCCGAGTACTGTTGGGGCGACTCCAGAGCTGGATGGAGGAGCATACTGTTCTTAGTCCCTTTCAAGCTGGGTTTAGAGCAAAGATGTCCACAATAGACCAAATTTTCAGGTTACAACTATTACATTGGAAGAGAGGGTGGCAGCTTCTATTTAATCTTTGTGGACTTAAAATCCGCATTTGACTTAGTGCCAAGAGATAAATTGTAGGCTATTTTACTGGACTTGGGGGCCCCTCCTTACCTCTGCCACCAGCTGAAACAACTGCACAAAGGCAATTTTGCCCAAATTAGGTACGGCAAAAACGGTGAACTTACTGCCCCCATATCTGTGGACAGAGGTGTACGCCAAGGCTGTGTCTTGGCCCGACCCTTTTTTGCCTTTTTATTAATGGCCTAGTTGAGGCTCTGATTGCTGGGAAGGATATTAAAGCCCCTAAGCTGGCGAATCGTAAAGTACCTGCCATGATGTTCGCCGATGACACCCTCCTGCTTTCAAAGTCACCTATGGGAATTCAGAGGGCCTTAGACAGCTTCCACGTTTTCTGCAAAAATAGGGGGTTGGAGATCAATTTGCAGAAAACCAAATATATGGTATTTAATGCAGGTAATAGTGCCCGGTCAAATCCCCGCCTAGATGGGAAACCCCTTGAGAGGGTGACCGTCTTTGAATATCTTGGAACCATGCTCACTGAAAAAATGGACTGGGGTGCACAAATTAAGAAGCTTAAAGCTGGCCCAGACAACGGGGGGGTTAACAAAGGTATACAGGAGTTGTATCCATAAGTCTGTTGGACCGGTGGTGGAAATCTATAAAGCACAAGCCAGGGGCGCTGCCCTGTATGGGGCTGACATTTGGGGTCACCGGCCACTTGACTCTATATCAAAAATTGAGAACTTCTTTGTCAGGCAATTGTTGGGTCTCCCCGCTTACACCGCTTCACATGGACCTTGGGGTGAGGCCAATTGCAGACGATGCCGCTCTTAGACCCCTTTAATTCTGGCGACGCCTATGGAGCACCCCAGAATTGGCTGCATACAGAGAAGAGCTGAGCGAAGTGTTGAGTCTGCAGGGTGCGAGCAAACTACCATGGCTGGCCTTTATTAAGAATACTTTAACAGCCATAGGAAGGGGTGATCTGTGGAACAATGCAGAAGAAAATTGCTTGATAACATCTAGGAAGGATTTGATAGAGAGCTATAGGGAGTACAAACTTACCCGGATCCAGGGGAGCTCTGCGACTGGCTCATTGACTGCAGTGTTTTAGAGATAAAAAATCAATACAGATTAGAGCCTGCCCTTGACGATATCCAGCCGGCCCTTGCCAAGAAGCTATACCTGCAATTTAGTCACGGGGTACTTCCGTTACGTGCTTTTACAAACAAATGGGTGGGTACACCCAATTTGGGATGTCCGGCATGTAGCAATGCAGCTGAGACGGAATATCATGTATTATTTTTTTGTCAAGGGTATAAGAAGGCGAGACACCGATGGTTATTGCATCTATGCAGAAACCTGGGAACTAAGCACTGCACTGAGGCTTTTAGGATTTTGAAATATGACACCCACATGCCTATTGTGTATTCAATCTCCCGTTTTCTATTTTCCATGTGGTGTGCACGTCGAGCTATCCTAAAGTTGAGCCCATAGGTCCTGCTTGATCAGTTTTTTATATTTCATAATTGGGTTTGGTGTTTTTAAATTAGTTCTTTTTAAAGTTTTAAATGTGCAAGTTTGCATCTTTTACCCCTTTTTTCTGTCTTGAACTTCTATTTTTAACTGGAATTTTATGAAATAATACTGTAATGCACGTGCACTTTTTGAGTAACTTGTATTGAGAGCAATGAGAGTCTTTTTAGGAAAATTTACTCGAATGAAATGTATTGTATTTTTACTTGTGCTTTTATGGTCTTAATGGACAAAATAAAGATTTTTTGACTGACTGTATTAATAGTATTTAAAAATGAGGGTGAGTGCTGCTCTTCCAATGTGTATTTACCTAATAGACTGAAGTCTACTAATCAACTGTAAACTGTACTCTACAAAAGGGGCTTGGTAGAGTGACAGGGAATAATTTAAGCTAGATGTATTTGAATCACACCTACATATTACCTAACAGAAACATTCTTGTTAGAAAATTTTGAATATTGACAATATAGCACTGTTTTTGTACTACAAATCAAAAAGTACTAATGAATCTACATTTTTCTAAATGGCCGATAGCCCTTATGTTGAACTTATATATTGCTGTTTGTCCTCACTAACGTCCTTAAGAACGCTAGGATTTTTCAAGATTACAAATTTTGACATACAATTGTTTGAGGCACTCTTGTTCACACAGTGTTGCTAAGGCATAGTATGATGGCCCCTGGACAAATGAGCCAACCTACCCTCAGTTTCATAGCTTACACACACTAGCCCAGCCCTGAACTCTGAAACTACAAGTAATCTCTCTTCACTCTATTTAAATCTTTCTCAAAATGCTGTTATTTATTAATGAATAAAAAAAATATGGCCCTCAATTTGATCAGTGGTGTAAAATATTGAAGCTAAACATGAATTAAAGGGCAAATATTTATAGTAAATATATTAAATAAAATAGTATCAAATAGCATTGCAAAACATTTTCAATTTTTTTAAGGTGAAGCAGCAATCATCAGCCTCAACTGTGTTGCCAACTCTGCTGTGCACAGAAGATAACAAGAGTTCAGTGGGGGTAATACTCCTGCCTATGAAGATGATCTTCAACTGACCCATTATGTTTGTGTGGCCAGAGTCCTATTCCTCTCCCTCTTCATGAGGACACAAGATCTAATACTTACAAAAGATTGCAGTCCCCATTACGCACATCATTGTCCTGCAAGACTCATGGCCCCACAACAACAATTATTGTCATCCCTGCCCTGTCTTCTCCGTCAACCACAACCATAACATCTGTTGTGCAGCCACTACACTACACCTGCTGCAGGAAGGGAGGATCACGGTGTGGTCACCAATGTCAGCAACACGAGTGGAAACCTAATGGGTGAAGCTAAGTGGCAGGAGCACTAACTGGGCCAGATCATTGTACTTCAAAGGGCCCAGAATGATATCACAAGGGCCTAGAATGAGATATAGGGGGGCTAGAAAGATCTCCTGAAGCATCACCTGAGTGCTCATTCTTTACATTCTGGGGTGTTGCAAGATGGCTTCAGAGAACTATCTGCAGCAGTGTCTCATTTAACTGGTGCTTTCCATGGTCAAGACCATCTGCTGCCAGCTCAATCCCAGAAACATCTACAGCTTGCAGGTCCATAGAAAATGGGACACTATTGCACACACAGTGACCTGTCCCTTCAAAGTACAAGTACCTGGTCTATAAATGGACTGGGATCTCCTTTGCCCAGGGCACCTCTCCCCCTCCCCCAGCTCTAGTGTTAGAGGAGGCCATAGAAAGTCTAAAGCACCTCTCTCTGGAGCTGATGACATTATTGCATCGTTGTCAGTCAGCAACTCACACAAGTCATTGATCTCTTAGATGACATGTGGTCTGCTGTGTCTGTTTGAGAGATTCTTTCTCTCCTAGTGTCTCAGCTGATATCAGTGTTTTGCCATAACTGTCCCTGTTTCTCCTTCTGACCCCATTCCAACCCCTGACTCATTACACTACTTACCCACATTCAAAGCTCTGTCCCCCTTGCCACAGTTCACCCCACTTTCTCCTTCAAACCCAGTCCCTCCAGCTTCTTCCACTATTCTACCTGTCCCTAACCCAACCTATACCCCTAAACATTCCTATACCCCCACACACTGCTATCCCCCAAAACATCACAATTAACCGTGGGCGTTCAACTCCCCTCTACGGACGGAGTTTGTAGATTTTTCGCGACTCCGCACTCCTCTCATAGTGCGGAGTTCAGCAAAAAACTCTGGGTCCGTGGCGTAGCGGAGTTTGCCCTGCCACAGTGCTACCCACCCCGAGGGCCTCCGCAGGCTTACCTGGTCACGGTGCTTCCGTGCCCTGCCCCAGCTGTCCTCCTCCTCCTGGCTGTCTTCTCTCCACTCCAGGCTCGCTCCCAGGCAAAACGAAACCCCTACGTCACTCTCGGGACGACTGCGCATGCATGCGCGTGCATGCGCAGTTCTCCCAAGATGTAGAACATAGGAGTTTCGTTTTGCCTGGGAGCGAGCCTGGAGTGGAAACGGAGACAGCCAGGAGGAGGAGGACAGCCAGGGCAGGGCATGGAAGCGGAGAAGCGCCGTGACCAGGTAAGCCTGCGGCAGCCTAGGGGTGGGTCAGGGGGCAGAGCGGAGCGGAATTCCACTGAGTTTTTAGCCTACTCCGTGGAATTCCGTGAAGTGGCACTCCACCAACTCCGCCCACCCTTAATCACAACTCCAAGGGCTATGCCTACACAGAACCACCTGACCCCAACCACTGAAACAAATTCTTAAAACTGCACCATATCTCCCAAAATAGGTGGCTAGACATCCATCTGGCCTGGAGGATGCAGAGCCCCATGAGGAGGAAGATTACAGTCATGTGGAGGCAAGATCACAACACTGAGCCACAAAAGACTGCAATATTATTTTTATTACCAAACCCCTGACTTTACTGTTTTGTTTATTTTTACTTTAAAAATGTGTATACCCAAAGGATGATTATTTTTGTTGCCCTTTATCATTTATATAAATTATATATTATAATTCAACCTTTTGCGTCTGTTGTGTAGTTGAAGATAAAATTAGTTTTGATAAATGTTCTCATGTTCTCCTTATCCGATCACCTATTACGATATGTAACATAGGTTAACAATTTACTTCTGTTCCAGGTCTTCTGATTTCCTATGTGTTACACTGCAGTGTGTGTGACTAAATTTAACTTAATTATTTATGTGATTAAATATAAAAACACCTTCCGATGATGGGGGTTGCATATAGTCCATGCCATACATACTACATGCCTATAGCTAAGTCAAGAATACCAGTGAAAGTTCATGCATGCAAGTGTGTGTTCATCCTGGATAATATGTACCAGATTAAAGAAGTAATATATCAGGGAGTAGATAGTGTAAATATGTACTTGGGGTACATGGTTGAGCACATTATTTTGGTGTGTATTGTAAATTGTTAAAGTGGGATGAAGGTTAGGCTCAGAATAATTGGGCAAATATTTGTTTTTATCTATTTTTGGTAAACACTCCAATTTGGAGATATTCTCAGTATACATTTATTTTTGGAACATGTAAAACATAGTTTTAGTGTGTTAACATTATGTTTATCAGACCATGTAGTTTTTTTTTTTTTTTAAATGTGCTTTGGCTTACTGACTTGAGGTCCCCGGGGTAGGAAAGTTGTATTAGGTGACTATTTAATATGGGTATGTAATATGATTCAAGTGGCCAGACAGGGAGACTGGGTAAATCGATGTTAGATGTGGTACATAACATTAAGTTTAGTGCCATTGATAGTTAAAATAGTACACTTAAAAAGAGTTGTACTTACCTTTTCTTTTGTGTTGTTCCCCAAGCACTGCCAGATAGAGTCCCATTCCCTGGAGTGAAACTGCTTAGTAGGTGGTTCTATAGGGTATTGGCGCTCCTGGGCAATACGCAGGTAAGTATACCCTAATACTGACCGAGGATTGCGGTGCATAAGGGTAGGGAGAGCCACCCTCCTCCCCAATGTGTGGATATCCACTGGTAAAACAGAACAATAGTCCCCTGCACACACTATCAGCGTATTAATTATATCAATAACAGTGTGACAAAAGCTTGAGTCTTTTCTGGAACATGCGCTTCAGTTTATTCACAACAGCCTTAGCCAACACGTGTTTTGTCGCGCTTACGGTTGTGCGTAGCGACTTCGGCAGGGCTATACTCAATGAAGTGAAGATCCATAAATCCGGTTGTATTTCCGTCCCGAATGGGATTCAATAGGGTCCAATGTTAGACACACAGTTAAGACTGCACATATCTTGTGTCCAGAAATAATCCCTCCTATTCACAGTATATGTATCCTGGATGTGTTTCCCAATGAGGAGTCCCTTAAACGAGGATTTAGTAATAGTGCAAGTTTATTCAGGCATGAATAAATAAAATCTGTTGTGCATTGCACCCACTCGATGCAGGTTGTGTTAAAGAAAATAACCGGCAGACATATCCTTGCCGGTATTAATACGGGACCTTTGCCTCTGTGATGAACAGAGCTCCTTCCGGCGTGGAGTAGCAGAGACATGTTATAGAGTAGGTTTGTGGTTGTAGTGGGCAGGGTTGGCTTTTTATGCTCTTTTTTCTTCAACATACGTGTGGAGGACAATCCGCCATGTTTTCATCAATAGATATTATATTCTAAGGGGCAGATTTAGAAGCCCCTTGCAAGACTTTTACGCCGCTGTTGCGTCACTTTTGTGACGCAGCGGTGTTGTAAACAACGCGCCACGTTGCGGCACATTTACAACGTGACCCATCTAGGGAGATGCGTCACGTTGTAAAACCCTACAGCACATTATACCTGCGTCAGGTATAATGTATGCAGGGTGGATGCTCTGACGTAAGAAAGCCTTGTAAAAGTGACGTAGTGAAATCTACAAGATTTCACTGCGTCACTTCTAAGTAGCCACTGCATCAAACCTTACGCCTGCTTGAAGCAGGCATAAGTAGTGATGCAGCACAATAGGAAAAGGCATTCCTGAGCATTGCTGGAGTTGCGTTTTGCTTGCGACACAACTCCAGCAATGCGTTACCTTTACGCCAACAGATGTGTGATGCATCTGTCAATCATTGTGGCACTGTGCGCCGCATTGTAAATGCGACACATCTATGGTGGCGCAATGGTTTTTTTGCGTGACGCAATAAAACTGATGCATCTCTGCTAAAATGCAGAGATGCGTCAGTTTCTTGTAAATCTGCCCCTAAATATGGAGGAGGGAGTAGTGGTTGTCCGCCTCTTTGTCTGTTGCGTTTCAGGTGTACTGCCGTCAATGGAGGAAGGAAAATGCACCAGAGGCAGCTGAAGGTTGACAGAATTTTGTACATCAAACCGCCATACTCTAAATCTGATGGACAGACAGCCATGCAGTGGACGGGAAAATAGATGGTTTTTGACAGCACAGCTGCATCCACCAAAATCTAAATGAGGCCCTAAGTTCTCAGCTAAAAATAATATACCTGTTTCTCCTCTAGGCATAATTCTGCTGTCTACATTGATTACTTTTTAATTTCGGCAGTCTTGGAATTTGTGCAATTAATTTTTTATTCAAATAGATTCTCTCATCATGTAGCTTTAGAATTATGTCTCTCAGGTATTGAGTAATCCAGTTCAGTTAGATGAGATTTTTTTTAGAGGATAACATAAGTGTGTCAGAACTAAAATGTGCATTCTCTGATTTTTTCTCTCAAAATGAAGGAACGGCTAGTACTACTATGTAATGACATTTCTTTAAGGCACCCCAAGAAGGCTGAAATAATAGCGTGTGATATTGCAGATAGGTGTAAAACACGCTTTAATTAAAAAAAAAACTGAAAATGCAGGTTAAGAGTGGACATGAAAAATATTAGGCACTAAATTCCCCATTAAATAGAGTGGAATTAGAAAAATCGAAACATCTTCCTGAACATTATTATACGGAGACCTGTCTAAATAATGAAATATATCTTCCAAGAACTTATGAGTAGAGTGAATAATCAGGGTATGCTTAGCATGGCAGGTTCTGATGAAATTCAAATAATGACCTGTTAATGGAATGTACTGGCCAATTTGGAAAATGAGAACTACTAATAGAAATTAAATGAACAAGGATTTTTTCTGGAACATTACAAAAATATCTATAACAAGCGCTAAAAAATTGATATGATGCCTTTCTTAAGACACTGCAGGCCAGATTTACAAACTTTTCATGCAGCGCAGTGCAGCAGCCGCAAATGCTGAGCTGCATTAGAGGGAGAGAGGAGGAGAGCGCCATAGTTACAGAAATATGGCACTCTCCTCCCCTTTCCCTAACGCCGGTGATGAAATCAGCTGCCATGCGCGACAGAGACACCTTTGCGCCGTAGTGCAAGGGGGTCTCCCTGAGTCTAGCATAGGTTTTGTACTGGAAGGGAACCTTCCCTTCCAGTACAAAATACCATGCTTAGACTAACCTTAACCCTTTTCCCTCTTTGTATGTGTAAAGTGCCACACACGTACAAAGTCGGTAAAGGAAGGACAAATGAAAGCATTTCTCCTTCTTTGTGCCTACTTCAAAAGGGCACAGTTTTCTGATGCTAAACCCTGTCTACTTTATTTAGTAAATAGGGTTTAATGTCAGAAACCTTGGGTGGTTGCATGGGAACGCCCAAGCCGCAACCCAGGGTACGCCCCCTCGGCGCCAAGTAATGCAAAGCAGCGCATGTTACTTTCGTGTTATTTCCAGCGCTAAACTAGCTTAGCACTGGAAAGTAAATTGGAAAAAAAGATTTTGCGCCAATTTGTGTCACTTTTGTGTTGCAAGGTGTAAAATCTTAGTAAATCTCCCCCTACCTGTTCTTTCGTTAGTGCATTAATCCGCCTCTTGTTTGATAGAACTGTTAACTTTGAAATGGATTTGATTCCATAATCTTATCTTTACCTATTCAAAAGGTTAGTGGAAAAGATCGATTTCCAGTGGAATTTTTAAACACTTTCACATAATATATAAATGTTCTTTTTTTAAGACATGATAATTATATTTTGAGAAATTCTACCTTCTTTTGATATTGGAGTAGTAGTAAGTTTTCTAAAACAAAAGGCAAGAGCTCTGAAGAGCCTAACTAAAGTTGTCCGATTAGCTTACACAACTCTGAGTATAAATTTATTGGTAAATTAATAACCATCATAATTAATAGAGTAGCTGATAAAATGATTGATAAGCATCAGAATAGTTTTATTGCTGGCCATTACCTATATGTAAGCACACATTATTTATTAGAACCGTTGGATGGTTTTATCTGTAAGTAAATCTTGGCTAAGGTGTTTTTATTAGGTACGGAAAAGGCTTATAAACTTGTGTGCTGGAAAAGTCTTTTCTATATTTTAAAAGTATTTCATTTTCCTTCCCAACTTACAATGGTGCTAAACAAGCTGTACAGAGCCACTCAGGGTAGATTGATTTTGAATTGATCCTAAAATGCTTCTTTTAAGGTAAATCATGGAACAAGACAGAGATTCCCCTCTAGCTCCACTTTTATTTGCTGTTGTTGTTGAATGTTTTGCCAGTGAAATTTGAAATGATAGTAGTATGATCCCAGCAATAGAAAAAAGCGTTAAATTTAAGTTATATTCGGATGATATCATGTTATACTTGAAACTGGATTAGGAAGTTCTGGAAAAATTTGTTGATATATTTGCTATTTTCGAGAACTAGGAGGGTATAGAATTAATAGATTGAAAACTGATATTTTAATATGTAACTGCACTCCATATCTACTATCTGTAGAGACGCATGAATTGCATAATGAAAATGGGAACCGTTATTTAGGGATATATGTCACACCTAACTTAGCTGACCTTTATGATCTAAATTATGGACCTTCAATTTTATGGTTCAAATCTGTTTTTATTATTATTTCAGGACATCTGGCACAAACATACAGACTGGAGCAAAACCCTCACCGGGTGCCCTGCATAGCATTTAGAGAAATAGAAACAAATAATACAATGACCCCCAACAGCTCCATTTTCCGTCCCCCAGTACTCACTCCGACATTAGGAACTTAAGCGTCAGCCGACCCCTCGACATCCCTCACCCCATCTTTTGACCACCCCAGACGCGCCCCATCCTCAAGCTCGGTCAGTCGCAACAAGGGTAGATACTTAGAGCAAGTCAATGAGTAGAATTCTGAACAAAGCAGAGAGATGTACTGTAACCACAACTTTTGGTACACATCTAGCTGATGCGTTAATGTAAGGGTCAGGCATTCCATACCCAGTATGCACCATATTCTGTGAAGCCAAGCAGTATGCATTGGAGATTTCTCTGTGACCCAAAGTGATAGGATTGCCTGCAACGCCGCTCCCAGTAACAAACCAATGTGCCATTGTATTATACCTGGCATGATTGGCGTGGGTTTCGCCTGCATTGTTTGCCTTTTTGCCTCCTGTGTTTTGCTGTGTGTTGGACTTTGTTTTGCTGGTCTAGATGCTTTGGGCACTTTGCCACTGCTGTTCAGTGCCAAAGTGCAAGTGCTCCCTCTGTAAATTGTTGTTATGGATTGGTGATTCCAGGATTGGCATATTTGGTTTACAATTAAGTCCCTAGTACAGTGCACTGTGTGGGCCCAGGGCCTGTAGACCAAATGCTGCTAGTGGGCTTGCAGCACTGATTGTGCCACCGACACAAGCAGCCTTTCCAAGGTAACTCAGACCTGCCACTGCAGTGTCTGTGTGCAGTCTAGTACTGCCATGTCGACTTGGCAAGGGCACCCACTTACCAGGCCCTAACCTTCCCTTTTCTTACATGTAAGTCACCCCTAAAGTAGGCCCAAGGTACCCCTGTGGGCAGGGTGCAGTGTATGTGAGAGGTAGGACATGCCCTAATGTGTGCGGCCCGTCCTGATAGTGAAATACTGCCAATATAGTTTTTCACTATTGCAAGGCTATCTGTCCCATAGGATAGAACGGGGAGTTAACTTATAACATTTTATAAGTCTAACTGGCCATGGGACCAAGAAAGGAAAATGGAGTTTAGTATGCCTGAACTCAGAATATAAAACTACATCTTTTAGTAAAGATGATTTTTATATTGTGTGTTTGAAAATACCACTTTTTAGAAAGGAGGTATTTTCTTGCTTAGCCACCCTGTGTGCCTCTGCTAGGTTTGTGTATTGACTGCCTAGTTCTGGAGTGGCAGGGGCTGGGGATGTGCATTCTGTTCAGACAGCCACTTGGGGAGGTGGAGATGAGGTGTGTCCTGCCTTTCCAGGGTGAGTCAGGGCTGGGCTGAATAGACCTGGGCTGCATTTAGAGTAGAGGGAGGAGATTTCTTTCACACCTGAATGGGCCTGGTCTGCCTTGGACAATGCTGTCTCCACTTTCTGCCGGGCAGCTACACCAGAGAGGACAGAACCAGTTTTGGCTGAGCGCAGACACTCTCTGCCTCCAGAGAACAAAGGATTTTGTACTATAAAAAGTGGGGCCCAGACCCCTGAACTTTAGATCACTTTTGGACGTCAAGAGAAACCTCTGCCAAGGAGAAGAGCTGGAAGAAACTGGAGGAGAAGTACTGCCCCTTTGCTGTGTGCTGTTTGGGGTTGGCCAGCAGTAGCTGTTTCTGCCAAGGAGAGGAACTGTGTGTGTATCCTGCTTGGGAAAGTATCTCCAAGGGCTTGGAAGTGGAGCTTTCCCCCTGTTCAAAAGGTCTCAGGAACAGCAAAGACCTCACCATCCTTCTGGGTACGTCTCTGAAACCGCTGGTTTCAGTCGCCGCAGAAGAAAAGGACAACCGACTCTGTCACAGAGTCTGTCATAGGATTTTGTGTCCTGAAGGCCCCGCAGAAGGCACCGTTGCACTTCGCACCGCGTCCTTAGTCTCACCGATGCCGTCTTGACGATTGTCACCAAGCCGTTGCTCGCACCGCGTCCTGTGGGCACCACATTCCACACCGCCTCGCTTCACCCTGCCTGGACATCACCAACACCGTCGCTGCTCGACCGGAACATAGACCGGCTCCGTCGCCTGCACCACAACCTACCATCACCCCGTTGAGCCCTGCCTCACCCTGCACCGTAAGCCTTGGCCTCACGAATGCCGTCTGGACGATCGTCACCGAGCCGCTGCATGCACCGCATCGTGAGGGCACCGCACCCTGCACCGCTTCCATTTTTGCAATGCAACTGCAACATTTGCCCCGACCGGCACGTACCATCGTGTCGGCCGCAACGAGAAAGGTACTGTTTTTGAGTCTGTCTTAGCTTTAGCTGACCCCGCACCAATGCGGACAGCTGGAATTGTTAGACTTTGTTGTTTTCAGTCCCGGACAGAGCTTCCGACTCGGAGGAACTGTGTTCTTCAGCTATTTCTGCAATTGAAAGGTTATCTTGCAAAGTCACTATTTTTACAGTATTGTATGTTGGGTTCTTTTTGTCTTTTTTGGGTTTGTTTGGTTTAGATAATGTTTTACTTATTTGTCTATACTGGTGTGTTGTCCATTTGTAGTGTTTCCACTGTATTACTGTATGCATGCACAAGTGCTATACACACTGCCTCTGAGATAAAGCCTGTCTGCTCATGCCAAGCTACCAAGGGGGTGAGCAGGGGTTATTTTAGAAGTGTATCCCCCTTACCCTGACTAGGTAGAAGGGTCCCTACTTGGACAAAGCTGCAAACCATTGCCAACCAGAGACCCCCATTTCTAACACGTCCCTTTCTAAATTTAAGAGGAAAAGTCAAGGAATTGGGGACCCTTGGGATAATGTAAGCAGGGATTCGGGGCAGTTGTGTGTCAAAATACTTATCTTTGTCCATCAGAACTGCATCCCAGTACAATGTGAGTTTTGGACAAGCCCAAAGTAGGTGGAGTAAGGTCCCCGCAGCCCCCTCAGCCCCAACAGCAGTCTGCCCTATGATTGGGGTTCCCTCTATGTAATCTAGCTGGCGTTAAATACCAATGTGTTGCAATTTTAGTGGCAGTTTCTATACTTGCAGTGTTGAGTGCTGTATGACGTGCCTTGTAGTAGATGTCCCCCATTCCTTTTGTCTCAGAGTCCTCCCCAATTCAAGTTCCTATTGTCTCTGAACCAATCTTTCTCCTCAGAGTGTGATTGCAGCAAGAGGGCATATAATTCGGTGAAAATGCATTGCTCACCCTCCTTGGACAAGAACAAATTTTGAAAGGGTGTAAGTGCACGTTGCACAGCCCTCGGATGTCCAGATGTGTGACCCAGTGGCAGACCTGCAGGTAACGCATCCGTTCTGTCTCTGACAGGCCATTGTTGGCATTAAGTTATTCAAAGGGAATGAGCCCTTCAAGGCAATGTCAAACAGGTGATCAATCGATATACAGCAAGTCACCTGCCAGGCCGCAAAAGTGTTAGGGTGAAGGTCTGTGGTAAACTTTGGGTTTCCCAGGATTGCCGTCAACGGCAAAGGGGATCAAGGTCATAGCCCTCCGAGTAGCAACTCAGTCCCACACCCTAAGGGTGACACTTGTTACAGTTCCCAGACTGTCGGGTTCTTTCATAGCCAAAGGATTTTGCAGAGATGTTCTCCCGCTATTGCCCTATCCATAAAGCACCAGCACTGAAGTTGTGTGGCTTTTTGTAGTAGTGAAAAAGGCTAAGTACCCACAAACCACCATTTCAGGCCAGGCGATAAAGCGTGCTGCGGTTCATACATGGCCTCCATCCCTCCCAGACAAAGTAGTGGATTTCAGGCTGTAGAGACTGAAGCATGCCCACCAGGGGTCTCAGTGGTGGGGCCTGGAACAGGAATAAAGTCCTAGGTAGGAGAGTAATTTTAAGAGCCGCCATCCTCCCAAGCCATAAGAGACTGTAGTGTTTCCACTGAGCCATGCCTGTACGGACCTGCCAAAGTAGGGCTTGGTAATTGGTGGCCACTGTCTCATCTATGGTGGGTGCTATCTGTATTCTGAGATATGTCACAGAGGAGTCTGCCCACGCTAGGGGATAGTGAGGAATCAGCTGGTCCTCTATAGGAGGTGTGACCGAGAGGTTGAGTGCCTGCAACTTTTTTAAGTTGATGCAGAAATCCAAAGCCCTTCTAAACAGCCCCAGCTCAACCAGGATGCCGGCAGGGCTAGCAATGATCTCTCAAGCACCAATATAACATTGTTGGCGTAGAGGCTGATGGTGTGCTCCTCCCCCCAAACCACACCCCAGTAATACGCGGGTCATCCCTAACCCTCTGTGCCATAGGCTCCATGTAGAGAGCAAACAACAGGGGTGAGAGCGGGCAGCCTTGTCTCGTCCCCCTGCCAAACGGAAGGGGGTTGATAGTACCCTTTTCACCCATACCGCTGCTCGAGGTTCCCCATAGCTGCTAAGGATCCAGGCACTAAATCTGTCTTCGATCCCAAAATGGGTCAAAGTCGCATCTAAGTATGGCCAATGCACCCGATTGAGCACTTTTCAGCGTTTATAGCTAAAAACATTATTTCCTGCTGCTAGCGTTTTGCTTTGTTTACTAGAGGGAGGATTTGCTTAGTGTTATTGCCACATTGCCTGTGGGTGATAAACCCTGAATGATCAGGATCTATCAGGTCCGTTATAAGGGGCCCTAGGCATGCCACCAAAATGCTGGTGAAAATTTTGGCATCCACGTTTACAAGTAAATGAAGATATAAGCCACACTGCCTTCTGTCTTTCCCTGGTTTGGGTATGACTGAGATGGATGCCTGTAGCATAGAGCGTGGGAGGGTACCCATATCTGCCAATGAGTTAAAGAGGCTGGTAAGGATTCGGGCAAATGCCTGGCAAAATGTTTTGTGGAAAAGTGCAGAGAAGCCATTCGGGCCTGGGGATTTAAGAAGCTTCTTCCACGCAATTACTTCGTCTGTGCGAATGGGCTGTTCAAGCAAAGTGGACTGTGGGAGGGCAACTGGGGTGTGTGCACGTCTCACAAACAGGCCTGCGAGTCTGCAAGCTACAGGTTCTGCATTTCACAGAGAGCCTTATAAAAGTCCCTAAAAGTGGCCGCTATAGCAGTATCTTCGGTAACTGTGCTACCATGCGGCTGAAGGAGGGCATCAACCCGCTCAGCCGGTCACTTAGCTTGTAACTTGTTGGCTAATAATCTGCCTCATTTGTCCACCCCACGTAGAAGGAGTGCTGCAAGTGTAGCAACACATATTCTGCCCTGTCAAGAGCCAGACTGCAGAGCTGCACTCTCGTGGCCTCTAACTCTCTCCATATTCTTGGGGCCCCTGTCCTTTTATGAATGGCCTCCAATTCTCTCACCTTCCCCTCTAGTTAACCCCTCTTGTCCCTATGCAACTTGCTATCAGCTGAGGAGATACCAATGAGCTCTCCCTGGACAACTACCTTCAGCGTCTCCCATAGGTTAGCCACGGGAAAGCTTTTGGTGTCATTAGAAGTCCGTAACCGTGTGCGTGATATGATGTACTGTGTCTGGTCTGGCTAGCAAGGTTTCCAGCAGCTTCCAAGGGTGGCCAGGCCAGTGTGGAAGGGTCACCCGAAGCATAAGGATCAATGGTGCATGGTCGGACAGTGTCCTGGTTCAATCTGCACAGCCTTGATCTGAATTTGCATGCCCTGAGTGCCCAGAAAATAATCAATGCGAGCACATATCTTATGGGCATGGGAGTAAAAAGTGCAGTCTCTAGTGCGGGGTGTGCTAGCTGCCACAGATCACACAGCCGATCTCCAGCAGCCAGTCCTCTCCATCACATGAGAGTGCTCCCGATTGACCGGAGCGCTGTACCGACCGATCAAGGGCATTACTTATCATGAGATTGAGGTCCCCCCATCAGAACTGTCCAATCTGTAGATTCCATAATGTCTGTTATGGCTTGTGTTAGGAATTGCTCTTGGTTATCATTAGGAGCATATATAGAAGGAAGGGTGAAGAACAGGCCATCTATTCGTACATGATACACTGGCAGTTGCCCTCTCAGTGCTGTAACCTTGCCCCCAACTGTTCTCTAGAAGGTGCGGGAGAAGAGTCTGGCAACCCCTCCCCTCTTTCTTTGTAGGGTTGGAGGTGAAATACTGATATGGGAAGTGACACAACTTCATTCTGTGTTTAACAGAACAAAGGTCCCACACAAAAAGAATGTAAACTGAAAATTTCACAATTTCGTGATAAAAATTGGAATAAACAAATGTTTAAATTACAAGATAGGTATTTAATGCTAGTGTAGATGAAACAAGACAATATTTAACACGTGGGCAACCGTGACAAGGCAGAGGGAAATCGGCCGATTTCCTTGCCCCAGGCAAGTGACTTAAAATTGTGACTTTCCAATATACGTGAATATAAATAAACACAAGTCACAGTAGAGTTTACATCTCATACTCCACAACCAGTACAAATAGTAGTATAGAGTTAGGGATGTCTGTGTCGACGACGTTTCAATCCCGCAGAGAGTATCGGGATCTCATCAGGACTAATAGATAGAGCAGGTGCCTGAGAAGTTGCCTGGAGAAGTAAGAGGGAGGGAGGGGGAAAGGGGGGAGGAGCAAACAATTAAAATCATAAAGGAAGAGATGTGAAAAGAACTAAGGGGAATAGGGAGGAGAAGGAGATACTAGAGAAATAAAAACAAGCGATAAATAGGAAAATAGCAGTGAAGTAAATACAAGGAAGTGTGAGAGTGAACGAAGGAGATGTGTGAGGTGAGGTGAGGTAATGTACATATTACCAGAATAAGAAAATGAGTGAAGAAGAAGGGAAGGGCCACAAGATCAGGGGCTGTGAAACAGGGATAAAGAGTGTAAAGGAGAGAAAGTGAAGGAGGGTGAAAGTAAGGGAGGGATAAGAGCAAGAATGGACTAACCAAGAGTGCGGCAAATCAGGGAGCCGCGATGAGCAAGGCCAGAGCGAGTTGCTGGCTGAGAAGTCCGCCGGAAAAAATTACGGGACGTGAGGAAGGATGCGAGATCTGAAGAAAAATAAGGGAAGAGTAAGGCAAGACACGTGCGAGCCGAATGTGTAACCCCGAGAAAAACCCAAGGGTGAGTGAAGGAGAGGGCTTACCGTCGGATGCAAGGGTCTCCAACCAGGGAATGTGCCTCCCGGCTGGGAGGCTAAGGTAGAGGATCGGCGTGCAGGTAGGCAGGTCAGGGAAGGGAAAATATGCAATGCGACCCTGGAACCAGGGGTCGGAGCCGTGCGCCTGCTCGAAGGCTGTAAAAAGGACACGGGATAGTCAGGCGGGGAGGAAGCGAGGAAATGTGCAACTTCATTCTGTGGCAGTCACCGGGGGTAAGCCTGTTTCCTGCAACAGCTAAATATCCCCACTCATGTGCTCTAGATAAGACAAAATCACTTTGCATTTGATTGGGCTGTTGAGCCCCTTCACATTGAGTGTAATGACTTTCAGCTCATTGTGGGTAGGAAAAGAACAAGGCTAAGGGTCTGGAACATATCCGAGTATGGTGGCGTGAAAGGAAACTGTTGTGTGTGGTGTGCAATGCGAGCAGTCTGGTTGCGTGAGGGGAACCCTATGGGCATCACTGAGGCTACTGGCTTTCCTCAGGCAGGGTCCCCGCCGATGAAGTTAGCATGTCTTTTAGTGATCATTCCTTCTTTCCCCTTGCCGATGCCAATTGCCCCTAGTTGAAGCTCGATGACTGGCGCTGTCTGTCACAGGCTGACATCTCCAACCTCTGCCTCTGTGCTGCAGACACCCCTCATTGGGGTCTGCAGCAGTCCCTGGGATCTTCCCTTTTCCCGTGCTGCTGGGGTAGACTTTTGTGTTGCCGTTAAACTCCACTGAGCATGGTCACCCAGACTCAAAGTCTCGAGGTAGAAATCGCACTTGTGCTCCAGTAGGACAGAGGGAAACTATTTCTTTCATCCCAGCGCCTAGGCCACAGGGGAGGCCATGGGAACTGTAACACTGCTGAGGTGCTTTGCCAGTACATGGCGAGGCTAGTGGGTTGTCTTTCCTGCATGTGCACTCGTGGTGAGAGCTACTGGAATACCCATGCATGCCAGTCTCTTTGCTGTAGGGCCACTGTGCCATTTAAACTCACCCCTGGCAGCCGCAACAGACCTCAGGTCCGGGGATGAGGGTCTTTGATCTCTCCTTCTCTTCTCCCTAGCCCCTTAACCACCTCTATTGGCCCACGGCAGGGTCAGGTCCTCCATGGTCACTCATCCCGCAGGGCTTCAATCCGTTGCTCAGTAGGCCCGCTCTAGAGCACCACTCAGCTGTCTCAGTCCTTGACACGCTCCTAAAGGCCCGGGCAGCCCACCCGAGCTTCCTCTCCATTATTCTTTTAGGGCACCAATGCTGTTGTGCCAAGTCACCCCATCCTCACCAGGTCGCCGGTGCGGCAGCTGCCTCTTGTAGGATCTTTAATCTGGGAAACTCGCTCTGGGTAGCCACGCACTATAGAAGAACTGGAAAAAATAATAATAATAATCCCTCCCTGATGGAGTCAATGTGACTGGGGGTGACATGGTCTGCTCCCACAGTCGGTCGGCGACTGCTCACTGCTCGCCCACTGTCATTCTAACTCAGCAGTCCCGATTTACGGCTGCTGAAAAGCTGGTGAGAAGTCAACCAGGAAGCGGACCCGCCCTTCATGGTGTCAGCAGCCTCAACGCCAGGATGTGGTCTCTGTTGCTACTTCTCCGGGTTACGGGCTCCCCTTTATAAGCTTCTTGCAGCAGCAGTTTCGCGAAGGAGTGGAGAAACGCATCCTATGCATCAGCCATCTTGACCACGCACACGGACTTCAATTTTAAAGGTAAAACACTTATTATTTTATTGCAATTCCTTATTGTTGGTAATTTTGTTTTCACAGCTGTTCCATGTATTCTATATGAACATTTCTTTTAAACAAATGTAGTGTATTTTTTCATCATTTCATTGAGGGGATAAAACCCCCAAGAAGCACTTTACACATGTCTACATCAGAGAGAGGTTTAGCACTTCTTAATATTAAAATGTATTATTTGGTGACATTGCAAATGCAGGTCCTAAATATAGAAATATTCACTTTGCACATAAGCATTTTGATAATGATCTGATGATTATTATCCCTTCTTAAGACTTTATTTAACATTTCATCAAAATCACACAAACAACAATGGTAATCAAGTAGTGTATTGTAGCTTAATCATAGCAAGAACCATATCACATCACGTCACCAGTATGAAGACCTACAAAACGTAGAGCACTGCATCCATTCTCCTTTGTTCAGCCAAGTGAAAGACAATTGAGCTTCAGGATCCTAACAAATTGGAACCTGGTATACCGCAGGTGATAGATAACAATGTTATATAAACCTCTCCGCAGTATCCTCAGGCACCTGTAGCTCCATATTATTATCCATGGACTCTATGCATATCGCCTAGAATCCCAGCCGCTCCTTCACCCGCTGTCAAATCGTGGCTCAACGGATAACTCCAGATGGGGTTGCATATATACTTAGGCCTACTCTGTACAGGTTCCAGCAGATCGAAGCAATGAGCTGATTCATTAAAGTAGACAGCATCATGTATCCAGGCCTTAGCTTTGGGTGGCAGTCCCCTCAACCAGGCAACAGGAACTCTTAACTTTGCCAATAGCAATAAAAGTGTTGCGAGTCTACAAGGTGGCTTTGGAACATCCACCACATAACCAGCAACACCACCACTGGGGTCAAGTGTAGTTGGAATCCAATAGTATCCTACAGTGTATCACTGATGTCATACCAATATGCGTGGATGACCGGACACCGCCAGGCCAGGTTAAAAAAAAAACACGGGGCGAGCTGCATCTCGGTGGCATTTTACACTGATTGATACATCAAATTTACACATAAAGACCATGGAGTAGTACAGGCCATTAAATAATTTAAAATGGAAAAGCGCATGCATGTAGTTAAAGGAGATCAATTTCACTTGGGCACCTACATTTCATCAGATGTCCAAGATCAATTTCCCACAACCATCTAGCCAGCAGATGAGTGACCTTAATTGCATCTGAGCACTACCTGTAAAGTTTCGAGTGACAATTACTTGTTGAGCATGAGTTAATGAGTTGCATTAGTGGAGTGAACTCACGGGACCCAAGAGAGAATGTCAGACATGCATCCCTGAATGCCTGGATGAGTCAAAATTATGTGAATATATCGAGGGGATTAGTGTTAACTCATACGTTGTAGTTATCTACGGTCAGAAATTGACTCCCAGGAAACAGATGGCCTATACCCTACATTTGTTTTTTAAAATTCTCATATAGAATACATGGAACAGCGGAGAAAACAAAATTATCAAATACTGGCCTTAGGTAAGCGAGAACAACTCAGTTTTGTCCTAGTTAATTAAAAAGCCAGAAACCCCCTCAAAAGTATAACCTCCTATTAAGCACTATTAGATTAGCACTTGAATTTTTGACAAAGAGCAATATTTCATCCATGTAAAGAGAGATTAATATAATTCTGGAAGGTAAAGATATCCACACTGTGATTGGCCTTGCCTCTCTTTACAAACAAGGGGTGCCAGTGCCAAAAATGGGAGATAGAGGGCACCTCTGCCCAGAACCCCTGCCAATTGAGAAATATTGAGAAAGGGTATTTTTTTTAATTGACGGGCTGTCGGTTGCCATCTGACCAACATCTTTACATGCAGTCTGACCACCACATTATGATGCCGTGGTCGGAGGCAGGGGGCGGAGGGACCGACTGCAGCCTATCCAATAGGTACAAGGAACACATCGGGCAGCGGGCGGAAAGTAATCCCCTACAATGAGGGGATGCCTGCTCAGGCACCTCCGTAGGGATTGCGATGCTCGCTTCAGGCACCCTTTCAATGGCAGTCCGGCTGCCATTTAAACGCTGTCGGAAACGGACTTTGGGGGTCCCTAACAGGGCCTCGTCCCTCCGCGCCTCCACTTAGAGGCCCAAGCATTGATACTCTGCTTGCCTGGCACCACATGGTGTCTGGCTCATGGTGCATGAATGTTTGTAAACATCCATTTTCCTAATGCAGGTTGTGAAGCGGCCCGTTTCCGCCTGCTGCACAAACCGCATTATGAAAATTGATGTTTATCACCGCCTCATGGGTGGTCGCATCCAAATTTGTCAGATGGAACTGCCAACTTTTGCATTCCGACACAATGCCGGTTAGAGCCATTGTATTTAGCTAACATTAATTTTCTGCTATTCCAATTTTTAGCAATTAAAATTAACTTACTAGAATACTCATGACTAATACTTTGACATAAATGCATAGCATATGCAACATAGTTCTGACTTAAGACAGCCTCAGCTTCAGGGTGAACATGTTATATCATTGCAAATCGGGTGTGGAGATTATGGGTATGGGCCCTTCCGAGCATAAATCAAAACTGAGCTGGAAGAGCTAATTTGTTCAAATATGGGGCCAGCCTGATATAAATGGGTATTATTCTTACTAAAATCAGAACTGATGATATTTTGAATGTATCCAAATAATCTAAAAAACCTGTGTAATATTGTGGTTGTATAATAATATTTGTCATTTTTTATTAGGCATTGACTTTGTAAGCGCAAGTATTATTATGGAATGGATCTAGTTCTGGATAAAATGGTGAATTGAAGTATGATATGTGTGGGGTCGCAGAAAAACTGTCTTTCAGATCCAAAGAAAATTCAAGTTTTCACACAAATTTCATGTAGGTGGGGTATTGAGAGACAGATTAAATTGGTACAAGATATGTGGAATAAAATTAAAAAGACGAATTTTGCAGTGTTATGAGGGGCTAAATATATCAAGATGCAATTTCATGCAAAATGGTTAACTCACATTATTCTCCTAATTGTTTTAGAGATATCACTCATAAAATATGAAATTGGTCTCATATTGTATGTTCGTGCTCCATGTCAGGCCAGTATTGAGATGAAGTTATTGGATACTACGAAAATAAATTAAACACTATAGTAGCCCGAGAGACCACAACAATTTTATTGGGATATTTGTCAACTTTGGGACTATCAATTAGGTCTTGTAATCTGATTTATATTTCTATGCTTATAGCTCAATCATTGAAATTACAAAAATGGTAGGCTCAATTATGTTTTCAGAAGGGCTGTATAGAGTGAAGCATTGGGAAGGGTTATATGCGGCTCGAATGAGATCAATGCAAAGATCTGAAACTTCGGGAAAACCTTTTCTTATACCTGCTTTATTTAACATGTTTAATATGTAGAAATGTGTTATTTAAGTGCCTAACATGATATTGCTTCTGAGCTGCCTACTGTAATGTACAAACCATCCAATTAATCTCCTAATTGGAGATTATACATTGTTTATGAGGATCCTTGCGTTGGAGTGATTGGGCTATTGGAGGTTTGATGGGGCAGATTAAGCCAGATTTATGCCTGGAAGCTTCCTGGCCACAAGTTCCCATTGTCTGAATAAGGCATTGGAGATCATGGAAACCAACAGGATTCCTTTGGCCCTTGGTTTTAGGTGGTAAAGGCATTTGATCTGAATTGGAATTTTTAGGGTTAGTTTTGAGGTTCTTTGGTTTCCTCATGGAGTTCACCAGATCAACTGCCAAAGTATACAAGGTTGCCTCATCAGACCTTTTTGTGAATGGAGAACACTCAGGAGTGATAGAAATTTTGAGGAGCACCTGAAAAGTGTGTCCTTCATCGCCACTTCCCTTAACCGTCTTTACCCTCTTTGATGAGCCTTTATCACCCCTGATGCAAGAAAGGTAGGACATGTGGCCCAATAGGCCTGCCTGCTGTAGCTAGATTGTGTCTCTATGCTGACTGTGGGTGTTATATCTTGCCTCCTCTATGTTTAACGTGGAAAACACAATGACTGCAGTCGCAGAGTATGGGTCAGTGCCCGGCAGCATAATAAATCTGGCCAAAAGTAGAGTAATCTTAGTTCGAGTGACAGTAGTATCATTCCTCTCACTCTATCTGGGCAGGGGAGGGTATCTCGAGCTCTGTGAAATTACAGGACATCATGGTTATTGCAGATCAGGTTGAACTATTGGATGTACATAATAAACTTAGAGATGTCTACCAATAACAATAGTGGGCATGATAAACGTGGGTAACTTGTTGGTATACATTCATCTTTTTTTAAGCCATTCCGTGCAATCTGTCAAATAAATGTTTGTACTCCTTAAAATTATGGTTGTAACATTTTTTAGGGCTAGAATCAATACGGCGGAAAAACTGTGTCTTTTTTAAAGAAGGGGGCTGGCTACATCCAGACTTTGAAGATTATTGTGCAGTAGCTGCCAGGCATCTGAAGCAGATCCTGGACCCAGTTTAGCACTTGCTTTTACCAAATCTTGAGTGACATTGATGGTAGGAGATCAAGATATATGAGGCTTCTTATTTAAGCCAAATTAAAAAAAATAATAACAATCAATATTATTGTCTCATGACATCAAATCTAGTGCACATTCATGTGCTTTGGATGTATTCCATTGTGGCATGCATGTACATTGTTACGGAACAATCTAGAACTTTCAAGCTTAATTTCCATGAAGGTAGCCCGCTTTGGGTAGACAAAGCCATTGTATGTCTGGGGAAACCAATGAGGGAAAACAAAATTAAACAAAAGCTTTCTCTTACTTACAACAAAAGTTCAATTTGCTCCAGAGAAGTGTCTAGTTTAAATATTTCGAATTCCAAAGCTGAAAACTTGAGGAAAGCAAAAGTACTCTAAGGGACTTTTTGTGAAACTTGATCTGGTGGGTTTACTTCTAAAATGAATAAATGGTTGATCGCTCCACATTTAACAGGCCAGGAAGATATGTTGGGCAGTTGATTGGAAAATACTGTCTTAGATAATTCCTTTGATGCGTGGAAACCACTCCATCACTTGATGCACAGAGTACTTATCAGGGTAAACGAGTGATAGATACAGTATTTCTGTGCCTATTGTCTTTATTGGATTCCGTAGAGGATTTGAAAATCTTTCCCCTAGTCTATTGATAGGTGCCCTGAATGCTACATGTATGCAGTGTGTATGAAACGTGTTTTTGTACCAATCTGAGAACTGGTTTGGTCACAACAGTTTATTAAAATGTTTCTGTATTAGCTGATGTGTCATTTCCCTGTCCTAACATAAAACTGGTCTGCTGAGATTGGGCCTAAACGACTGGCATTGGAGATTGTGAAGGAAACTAGGATTCATTCAATAACTGTTGGTGGTGTGGTGGCTAGGTCGCTCCCCCACCACACAGCTCCGTCTGTGTGCCCTGCTGCTGCCCCTGATTGTGCTCGTTTTTTCCTTTCTGTGCCCCCTTGCTGGCCCTGATTGTGCTCGTTTTTCCTTTCTGTGCCCCCTTGCTGCCCCTGATTGTGCTCGTTTTTCCTTTCTGTGCCCCCTTGCTGCCCCTGATTGTGCTCGTTTTTTTTTCCTTTCTGTGCCCCCTTGCTGCCCCTGATTGTGCTCGTTTTTCCTTTCTGTACCCCCTTGCTGCCCCTGATTGTGCTCGTTTTTTTTCCTTTCTGTGCCCCCTTGCTGCCCCTGATTGTGCTCGTTTTTTCCTTTCTGTGCCCCCTTGCTGCCCCTGATTGTGCTCGTTTTTTTCCTTTCTGTGCCCCCTTGCTGCCCCTGATTGTGCTCTGTTTTTCCTTTCTGTACCCCCTTGCTGCCCCTGATTGTGCTCGTTTTTTTTTCCTTTCTGTGCCCCCTTGCTGCCCCTGATTGTGCTCGTTTTTTCCTTTCTGTGCCCCCTTGCTGCCCCTGATTGTGCTCGTTTTTTTCCTTTCTGTGCCCCCTTGCTGCCCCTGATTGTGCTCGTTTTTCCTTTCTGTACCCCCTTGCTGCCCCTGATTGTGCTCGTTTTTTTTCCTTTCTGTGCCCCCTTGCTGCCCCTGATTGTGCTCGTTTTTTCCTTTCTGTGCCCCCTTGCTGCCCCTGGATTGTGCTCGTTTTTTTCCTTTCTGTGCCCCCTTGCTGCCCCTGATTGTGCTCGTTTTTCCTTTCTGTGCCCCCTTGCTGCCCCTGATTGTGCTCATGTTTTTTTCCTTTCTGTGCCCCCTTGATGCCTTGATTGTGCTCGTTTTCCCTTCTGTGCCTGTTTCCCGCCGCTGCGCCCCTGCGGCCCCGCCCCCTCACTGCCCATTCGCTGCCCCATTCCCTGCTCCTCCCTCCCACCTCCTCATTTATGGCGGCCGCTGCGTGGTGAAGAGAGCGACCCCTGACCTTGACTGGTAGGTCGCTCCCCCACCACACAGCTCCGTCTGTGTGCCCTGCTGCTGCCCCTGATTGTGCTCGCTTTTTCCTTTCTGTGCCCCTTGCTGGCCCAGATTGTGCTCGTTTTCCTTTCTGTGCCCCCTTGCTGCCCCTGATTGTGCTCGTTTTTCCTTTCTGTGCCCCCTTGCTGCCCCTGATTGTGCTCGTTTTTTTCCTTTCTGTGCCCCCTTGATGCCCTGATTATGCTCGTTTTCCCTTCTGTGCCTGTTTCCCGCCGCTGTGCCCTTGCGGCCCCGCCCCCTCACTGCCCATTCGCTGCCCCATTCCCTGCTCCTCCCTCCCACCTCCCCATTTATGGCGGCCGCGCAGCGGACGTGCGCAGCGGGTGCGCCGCTGGCGCGCCGAAGGCGCGCCTAAGGCAAGCCCGTCTGCGCCCGTCCGCGCCGTGACCGCGCCCAGCGCCAGACCCCCTGGTCCGGGCATCCCCCACGCCCGCCACATCAACAGATGCCGATACGACGCCAGCACCCTCCACGCACTCAACCCCGGAAAAGATCACGCCTGCTACCAGGCCACCCCGAAGCGCGCCCAAGGGCCCTTCACCTGCCGGAACTGCAGCTTCGCCAGCACCCGCCCCGCCAAACCACCGCCCAGGAAAGAACCCAACTACCTCAGATGCATCCTCCTCAGCACCCGCTCCGCCCGCAAACACGCCATCGAACTCTGGGACCTTCTCGACTCAACCTCCCCAGACGTCGCATTCCTGACGGAGACCTGGCTGAATCCCGCTTCAGCCCCCGACATCGCCATTGCCATCCCGGACGGATACAAGATCACCCGCAGGGACCGCACCAACGGAGTCGGAGGAGGCATCGCCATCGTCCACAGGAATACCCTTAGAGTCTCAACCAACACCGACGACACCCTCAACCCCGCCGAACACATGCACTTCCAGATCCACACCGATCCCAACACCACCCTCAGAGGAACCCTCATCTACAGACCCCCCGGACCCCGACCACAGTTCAGCGATTCCATCGCTGACTTCGTCAGCACACACGCCATCGCCTCCACGGACTACATCCTCCTCGGGGACCTGAACTTCCACCTCGAGAACAACAAGGACACCAACTCCACCACCCTGATCGACAACCTCGCCACCCTCGGACTCAGACAGCTCGTGACTACACCCACCCACGCCGCCGGCCACACGCTAGACTCCATCTTTTCCGCAAGCCCACACGTCTCCTTCAACCACACCTCCGAACCCCACTGGACTGACCACCACTGCATCCACTTCACCTACAGGAAGCCCACCACGCACCACCGCACCGAACAAATGCCTTGCCGCTGCTGGAGCAGAGTCACGGAAGACCAGCTAACCACAACCCTCGCCCTGAGCCCACCCGCCGAACCCTCCGACCCCGACACCGCCGCCCGCAACCTCAGACAGTGGATCGACGACTGCGCCAACACCCTCGCCCCGCTCAAAAATCCGCCCAATAGCCACACCAGCAAGAAAGCCACCTGGTTCACCGAAGACCTCCAGGCCTCCAAACGAACATGCCGAAAACTGGAGAAGATCTGGCTCCACGAACGGACAGCGGACAGCTACGCCGCCCACAAGAGCGCCACCCGCAGTCACCATCACCTCATCAGATCCGCCAAAAGGGCCTCACTCAAAGACCGCCTAGACAACAACGCACACAACAGCAAAGAGTTCTTCAACATCGTGAAGGAACTCTCCAACCCCAGCTCCAACACCAACGACATCCAGCCGTCGCGAGACCTGTGCGACTCACTGTCCACCTTCTTCCACCGCAAAATCGCCGACATCCACGACAGCTTCAACACCACGACCGCCCCGGCAACCACCGAGACCACTGCCCCCACAACCACCAACCGCCTGCTCTCCTGGACCAACATCAACGACGAGGACACCAGCGAGATCATGAACACCATCCACTCCGGTTCACCGCTAGACCCGTGCCCTCACCACATCTTCAACAAAGCCAGTACAGCCATCGCGCCCCATCTCCGGAAAATAATCAACATCTCCTTCGAGACAGCAACCTTCCCGGAAACTGGAAGCACGCCGAGATCACCGCCTTACTCAAGAAACCCAAGGCAGACCCCAAGGACCTCAAGAACTTCCGACCCATCTCTCTGCTCCCGTTCCCCGCGAAGGTCACCGAGAAAATCGTCAACAAACAACTGACCCGCTACCTCGAGGAGAACAACATCCTGAACCCTTCCCAGTCCGGCTTCCGCAGCAACCACAGCACCGAAACCGCCCTCATCGCCGCCACCGATGACATCAGGACCCTGCTAGACAACGGAGAAACAGCAGCCCTCATCCTCCTGGACCTATCAGTCGCCTTCGACACGGTCTGCCACCACACACTACGAACACGCCTTCACGACGCCGGGATCCAAGAGAAGGCCCTGGACTGGACCACATCCTTCCTTTCCGGCAGAACACAAAGCGTCCGCCTCGCCCCCTTCCGATCCAAGGCCACCAAGATCATCTGCGGCGTACCCGAAGGCTCCTCCCTCAGCCCAACGCTGTTCAACATCTACATGGCACCCCTCGCCCACGTCGCCCGACAGCACAACCTCAACATCATCTCCTATGCCGACGACACCCAGCTGATCCTCTCCCTCACCAAAGACCCTCACACCGCCAAAGCCCACCTCCACGAAGGAATGAAGGCCGTCGCCGAATGGATGAGGACCAGCCGCCTGAAGCTGAACTCGGACAAGACGGAGGTCCTCATCCTTGGTTCCAACCCTTCAGCCTGGGACGACTCCTGGTGGCCAACATCACTGGGAACAGCCCCGCCACCCACCGACCACGTACTCAACCTAGGGGTCATCCTCGACCCCACCCTCTCCATGACTAAGCAGGTCAACGCCGTTTCCTCATCCTGCTTCAACATCCTCCGAATGCTCCGCAGGATCTTCAAGTGGATCCCCACCGAAACAAGAAAAACAGTCACCCAGGCCCTCGTCACCAGCAGGCTGGACTACGGAAACGCCCTCTACGCAGGAACGACGGCTAAGCTCCTGAGACGGCTGCAACGCATCCAGAACGCCTCTGCACGTCTTATCCTCGACATCCCCCGACGCAGCCACATCACACCCCACCTGAGAGACCTGCACTGGCTCCCAGCCAACAAGAGGATAACCTTCAAGCTCCTCACCCACGCACACAAAGCACTCCACAACTCCGGACCAGCCTACCTCAACAGACGACTCAGCTTCTACACCCCCACCCGCCAGCTCCGCTCGACCAGCCTCGCCCTCGCCACAGTCCCCCGCATCCGGAAAACGACCGCCGGTGGCAGATCCTTCTCCCACCTCGCCGCCAAGACCTGGAACACCCTCCCCACCAACCTCCAACAGACCTAAGACCTACTGGCCTTCAGAAGACTCCTCAAGACCTGGCTCTTCGATCAGTAGCAGCACCTCCCCCCTCTTCCCCCAGCGCCTTGAGACCCTCGCGGGTATGTAGTGCGCTTTATAAGTGACATGATTGATTGATTGATTGATTGATTAAAAGGTTGGCACTCGAAGGCCAGGCTTCCCTCTCCTCATTCTGGCATGGTGTTATAAGATGAATATTACAATGTTTTCTAAGGAACTGTTCTATCCGTGCCACGATCTGAGGCAAAAATGGCGATCTGGGTGTTATGGAGAGGTTTCATTCGATTCTGGTAAACACGTGGCTTTTATAGGCTGCCCTTGGTTTGCCTTAGTAAAGGATTTGTACTATGTCTTGGTATATGCCACTTTAATAATGGTAGATTAACACTGTCTTCTCGCTTTATTTAATGTAAGTCTAGGAGAAGGGAAGTTATTTATGATTTAACCATTCCACGCATTTTTATGTAGCATTTTACATTGATATAATTATATTAGTTATTTTAATATGTTTATACCGCCATACAAATGTATATTTGTAAGTGGCTGAATAGGTTATGGTACGGATTGTCAAATTTGCTGAGAGACACAATCAGCAAGGACGAGTGGAACCAGCGAGTATTTGGGAGGGCCAATCGGTAGGCAGTTTCAGTAGTCCAGATTGCTCAGGTCAAGTGCACAGAGCAAATGTAGGACGTATGAAAGGAGATATTGGCACACATTTGATTATCTGTTGATTATCTGTTATCTATCAGCAGTGGCAGTGGCAATGATGAGGGATTTCACGATTATAGTTGAAATGAACAGCAAGGTTTCTAGATGGGAGTGCAGTGGTAGGAGAGTCACGAAGAACAGAAAAGGAATTGGAACATTTGTGAGATCTGATTGTGCGGAGAACTCGATCATTTCTATCTTGGAAGAGATTTTCATGAGGGATGCGGAAGTTATCCAGTGACGAATGACGGTGATGTCGTTTTTTTAATGATTTTATGTAGAGCTTTATATAGCGCGAACTCCACCCAGATTATCAAAGCGCTTTACATGAGCACTAGCTACGTTACAGACGGACACATTATTACACATTAATTTTGTTATGCACGGGGAAATTAAGTGATTTGCCCAGAATCACAGGATGTTAAGCGTCCCTGCCGAGATTCGAACCCTGTTCCCCAGTTTCGAGGTCGACGCTCTAGCCGTTAGCCACATCCCCTCTAGTTTTTTGTTTTTTTATGGAGTTTTATATAGCGCGAACTTGACCCGAAGGTATCGGGTATCAGAGCGCTTTACATAGCACCAGTTGCCTAACATGAGGACACATTAATTTTTGTTAGGCATGGGGATATTCAGTGATTTGCCCAGAATCACAGGATGTTCAGCATCATTGCCGAGACTCGAACCGGTTCCCCAGATTCGAGGTCGACCGCCCTGGCCGTTAGGCCACTCCTCTCTTAGTTGCAGCTTTTGGATTATAATTTTTCTGTGAATATATGGAAATAGAAGAAATTCTGACTATCTTTGACATAGATGATACTAGAATCAGAATAATGAGAAATCAGATGATACTTATTAGGGACGTTGTGTTAAGAAAGAATATGAAGGTCCTAGAACAGAATTTTAGAGCACACTGACAGAGAGCGAGAGAGATGGAAATCATGCGAAAGTAAAGGATAGGTAAGAAAGATATTAGGAAAACTAGACTAGTGTTTGGTTTGTTATGCATAATTTAGTGAGTGTAGTAAGCAAAGAAGCATGGCTGACAGTGACAACATTTGTCACAACTTTGAGCAGTATTAGTATGGATGACAATTTTTGTGATGTGCAGAAGTGATGAAGCTAGATTTGTGAAATAGAGCAGTTTCTATAGAGTGTAGACATCTAAAGCCAGATCCAAAGGATTAATTAAGCTATCACATCCCAGTGAGGTGGTTAAATACATTAGGCATCCAATGATTTTTAAGAATAAGGGCATTTTATATTGGCAAAGAGTTAAGGGTTATTTTGTCCAACAGAAGGTTTCTTAAGTAGCAGTAGGCCAGTAGCTGATTTGAAGTATGAAGTACCCAAACTGAGAGAATGATTAAAGAGTAAAGTGAAACATAATAAGATACGAGATAAAAGGGTTGGTAATTTGAAGATAAGGGCTGAAAGAGTTACATAGTGCATAAGAGGGGTTAGCTTTCTAAATTGCATACATAATTTCAGCGAGAGATGCTGGTGAGCAGGCTGTGTCACTGTGGGAGGGCTGGGCGGATATAGAGACGTGGAGGCTGGATATCATTTCGAATGTTGACGTTTATTTAGGACGTTGCACAAAGAATAGAGGTTTTGATAAAGAAGATAACGGATGGACAGCTCTATGATCAGTCTGTCTCGGTCTTCTTTCCTTCGGCAGGATTCAGCCGTCAGGATGGTGCCATCCGGAGTCTCAAAAAAATGAGAAACAGCGGTAAGTATGTGATTCGAAATTCTCTTTTACTTACAATCTGAGACCACATCCGTATTTGTATCTTTCAGTCTGGGGTAGGGGCTCCTGGGATAGAGTTGTGCTTGGGTATGGGGAAAAGAAGAAAACAACATGCACCAATTTGGTTAGGCCTATCTGGCCCTCAGTCAGCCCTGTTACTGCAGGCCTGAGACCTCCTCCCCTTTCTTTAAGGGTTAGAATTTATACCAGATTAACTTCACCTGAAACTACGGACTGAAGTCAAGTCAAAAGAACCTTTATTTGGTTATTCCTAACCATAAAGTGCATTTCATATATATTGAAATGTAAATTGTTCACTATATCCAATCTCACTTTCTAAAAGTTACAGAAGATGTTCGGTTAATCCTTTCCCTAAAGAGCATTTCATTATTTTAAAATATGCATTCTTGCCCTATGTAAACTCACTCATTCACAAATTGCAAAATATTTCTCTACAGTTTATTAAGATTGATAGCAGACAATCCTTTTCCCGGGTTAAGTCCCACAGTTTTTTAGCCTGTACTTAAAAGAAAGTTACTGTTGTGGGTCTGCTTTTCGGTGGAGGTCGACTATCATTTATTTTATCCCTCTGCATACCACTTGGATGGAGGCAACTCCCACCCCGTTGATAACTGCTTGCTTGCAGGTAGGGATACTTAATTTCCAGAAGCCTGGTTTGAGAAGTGTCTTCCTTTGGTCCATAACTGTTGGGCACATGCATATAAGGTAACTTATTGATTCAGTTCTGCGGCCCCGTAAACAGCAGTTCGTGTCTTGCTTCCTGCCCTTCCATGTTGGAAGCAGATCTTTTGAATCTTGAGATCCCAAACGATACATCGTAAACTCCATTTTATGGCTGGATGGAAACGCGCTGAGACGTATCTTTGCGGCCTCAAGTTGATGTAAGAATTTATCACAGTCCAAGCATGTAGCTGTTTAGCAAAAGCAATAATGTCTTTGCTGTGACATTGCTTAGCCTGGTGAATGCTGCTCTGTCCATCTGTCTGTCCCATGCTTCTGGGATTCCCAATTCGACTAATGCTTTCCCCAGATGGGCACCCCATGAATTAGATTGCTTTTTCTCCATCTAAGCCTTAATCTCAACCCAAAATAGGTTGTTCAGTGATCCGCACTCTGAGGCGTGAAGTTTACAACACAGTTTTATGAAGGTGTTAGTTCTTTGGAATTTCTGATTTTGAAGTCCAAATTCCAAGCGCACCTGAGCTGGGGAAGCTACTTTAGGGAGACAGAACACTGTTTTATACACCTTAGTTTGTAGCTCATTTAAGATGTCTATTTCCTTGCCGTGCCATATTTCCAAGCCGTATGTTAGGGAGGGTAGGAGCCTGTGCTGCCATTACCATCAACAGAGGCTATGTGAAGGGCAACTCAATTTCATTCTTAGGTGTTTGAAAGGAAATATTAATGATTGAGCTTTTGCTTACATTGTCGTGATTTGTTTAGTAAACGACATTTGACTCCCCGTGTTTATTCCCAAATATTTAAATGAGCGGGCCGACTCGACCTGTTAGCCTTTTATGAACCATTTATACGTTCTGAACTGAGTGTCCTCTAGGCGTACCACTTTGGTTTTCCTCAGGTTCAGCTCCAACCCTTGCAACTCGATATAGCTTACCAAGGCATTGATCACTTTTTGCAGGATGATAGGGCTTTGGCTCAGAATGACTATGTCATCTGCATATTGCAGACAGGTGATGGACTGATTTGTCAATTTGGGTGGAAGGCTCTCTGCTCTTGTCAAATAGCTGTTCATGTAGGGCAAGTACAAATTAAATAAGCTCGGTGTCAGCACGCAACCTTGTTTCAGGCCGTCATTGATGTTAATTTTAGTGGTCACTCTACTGCCATCACCAAGTTTCACCTGCACCCACGTTTCGCTATATAGAGCTATTACTGTGCTGAGCAATTTTTGTGGTATACCCAATGCTTTCAATTCTGTCCAGAGACGGTCTGATGGTTGAATGCCGATTTTAGATCTATGAAACAGGCGAACAACCGGGATTTCCTTCTTACTGCTTTTTCCGTTAATATTGCCAAGAATGTTAGGTTTGTTGTTGTTCTCATGCCTGGCCTTAACCTTGTTTGGGTTTTTG
Source organism: Calotriton arnoldi (assembly GCA_963921515.1). NCBI lineage: Eukaryota > Metazoa > Chordata > Amphibia > Caudata > Salamandridae > Calotriton > Calotriton arnoldi. Next base: position 49,580 of record CAWUFW010019918.1, read on the forward strand.
AAATCACACATTTCTCCACCCAAGCTTGACAATGTGATAAAATGCAGGAGGCATATAATTTTACTTCCACATCAATCAAGGCTATCAGCCTGTAATTGTCCGGCAAGGTATGGCTTTCATTTTTATATATTGGGTGGAAGATATTGCCTTTCCAAGAATACGGTATGGTATTCTGATGATTAATGTGATTAAAAAGAGATCTTAAATACCCAGCCCAGTAACCTGCAGCTTGCTTAAATAATGCATTAGGGAGACCATTTGGGCTGGCTGCTCCCTCAATCTTTTTTTATAATCCTGTCTATGAGTTTTGTATCAATTAATACTGTTGGTCCGTGTATGGTTGAGTCTGACATTTCCGTTGCTGCTTCCTCACCGTCCTGGATATGGATGCTTGGTTTTACTACCCGGTTCAGTCCCTCTAGTGTTTCCACAGTTGACCCTTCGCTGTACTGATTTTTATTTTGTTGGAACTTCAGGTTTCGCGGGAATAAGACCTTTAGCCCCTTCATCTGCTGGGTTATCTTCCTATTTTGGGGAGTGGTATACAATTCACGCACATATGTTTTCCAGGTTTCTTCCCTTATTCCTGCATTTTGGAGCCGGCCTGGCCTTTGTTAGGCCATTGATTGTACCCCAAAAATCCTTACTATTTGGCAATTTACTGGACCAGAGTATTTTTTCCCAGGATTTCTTCAGTGTACTTCTTACTTGCCTTCCTGCAATCTTTCTTATATGTTTTCCTCCTGTCTGAAATATTAGATTTGTCTATTGTGCCCTTTCTTGCTGCTGCAGCCAGTGTTTTTACCTCCCTAGTTATTTTCCTTTTGTCTTCACGCAATTCTCTGTTGTACCAGGTTTTCCGCCCTCTGTCCCCCGGGGCATTTTGTCCGTCAAAATTCTGGTATAATGCCTATTTTGCTGGAAATCTTGTTAATAAGGTGTTTCTTAGAGCTACCCATACATTCTAGGTCGGTTCCTCCTTCAAATTCCCCGACTTTTTTACATTCTCTTGGACCACGTCCATTATTTGATCTGCATTGGCTCCTCGTCATTTTACTTTTTTTTAAGTTGTAGCTTTCTGGTCTTTCTACTAGATCATTTGTTTTGCTTGTTTGTTGCAGCTTGAGATTGATTCTCAGAACTTGGGGGAAGTGGTCGCTTTCAAGGCAGGGGTAAATGTCAAAGGAGTCCACCATGGGGAGTACCTCTTAGCTAGCAAAAGTGTAGTCTGTAGTTGATTGGCTCTTTCCACTTAAAAAAGTAATTGCTGCTGGACTGTCCTCCTTTGTTTTTCCATTCAGGATCATTAAACCTTGTTCTTCCAGCTGTTTTAGTAGTTTGACAGCTTCTAATGCGCCTTGGTTCTTCCTAGTGTTAGACTTACTGTTGACAAAGTTCATGTTAAAATCCTCTGAGATGATCATTTGCCCATGCTGATACAGGTTTTGCAGCAGCTTTAGCCGGTTTATGAGGATTGCCGACCTTTCTTTCTTTCTTTTTTTATCTGGGTGTACATATACGTTTATGATGATGAACTGCACAAGCCTTGTTAGGGTACTACTTTTGCTTTCAAGTTTCAAGACTTGCAACCAGTTCTCTCTGGAGTCGAGTTCTTCAGTGATCCAAATGTACTTTGAGGAGACATATATAGACATACCTCCCCTTGGAAGTCCAAAGTTGGAGATTTTTTTCGATGGTACCTGGTGCTCCTACTATTGGTCTTGGTGTTAAGTTCCAATTTTCTTGCAGTAATATTAAGTCAAAGTTTTAAAAAAAGGTCATGGTCTTAGTACTTAGAACATGAGCAACTGCTACACAAAATAATGTACTATTATTTTATCATTATTTCAAAACAACTTTAGCTAATGCAGAAAGGAGAAGTAAGGCTGTCTAAAAACAAAACATGTAAAAAAGGAAGGGACTTGCCTGGGATGTGTGTAAAGCGGGTATCAATCACAAGGGTGAACTGCTAGCCCAATAGAGCAATGCTGGAATAAATCCTAGGGTATCCTGGTGTGGCCTACACAGAAGAGAGAAATAAATAATTCAGAAGGACGCAACCCAACAATGGAGAGGTACCTCCAACAGAGGGTAAATCAACTCACCCTGTAGAAGGAAACAAGCAGTCCTAAAATGCATCCCTGGGGCAAATCAGCTTGATTTTCAACTTGAAAGTTGGTTTCCAAAGAAATCAAGGGTTGGGAAGTGCCCAGGGAGGAACGGAGCTGTAGTTAATCATACAGCTAATTGAACTTGCGAAAAGGACCAAAATAACAGGTTGGAATCTCTACAAAATTACTAAAGACCTTCCAGTTCACAATGGCCAGCTCACGCCCAATTTAATTAAGCAGGCAAAAAGTCCTCAGTGGAGAAGGACCACTTTTCGGGTACCGCTATAGTCTAGGCACATATCAGAGTATGGATAATAATCCGGAAGGAGAGGCCGGGTTTATAGGAACAGTGTGGTGCATACGCGCATGCTCACACGGATGTTAACAGGGACAGCACATGCGTTAAATGAGAACAATTGAACAAGGGTCACAGGGAGCTGCACCGCTAACCCGCACTCAGCCAAGGAGGGCTGTGAGGAGGTCAAATAGAATTGTAGAGAAGGTGCTAAACTAAAATATATGCTATCAGCGTGGGCGCTGTAGCAAACTAATGACTGGATACACTGGGAGCTGCAACAGTCACCTGCACACTGAAGAATAGTGAAACATAGAACTATTGGCGCAACTGTCCAATTGCTACTGACAAAAACTAGGAAAAGTATGTAGCATGCAAAACAAATCTTTGCTACGAGCAAATCTCCAAGCTAATTACAAGTAGTCAGCAAGGGAATGTGAATAAAATGGGCCACAAATTATTTTAACGAGTCATGAAGCCAGGAGTTAAGTACCACGAGTGCAGTCGTGGCAGCATACCATTCAGTGATCAGAAGGAGTGAACAGGTCCTTTTCAACTTGTGTCACTGGAGTGAAGCTTACTGGCTCACTCATTTTTAAAGTTCTGCTTCTGCGTGCTTAACTCACCATTGACTACATCGGTTTGTTGTGAAGAGATGCACAGAGCAGGAGTGGTGTATCTGCCATGGGAGTATGTGTGCCTGCGAAGGGTCCAATACAGGGATAATGCAGTGCTGAGCAGGCAGTGCATGCATGGTGAATGCAGGGGCTAGGTGTATGTGTGCCTAGAAGTGGTACAATAAATGATGGATGTAGTGCTGTGCAGTACGTGGATGGTAAATGCATGTGCTGGATGTATGTGTGCCTAAGGGTGGTACAGTCCATAAAGGATGCAGTGCTGTGAGGTGTGTGTAGGTTGTATACATGCACTGGGTGTATGCCAGCCTGACGGAGGGCCCTGGGTTCCAGTTTGGGAGACCCAGGCCTGCATGGTGAAACATGAAGAGGAGCTAGAGAAATCCTCTCAGACAAATTTGTGTTTTGATGCATTTCTGTAAGCTGGGTGGGACACAAAATGGAGAGGGGAGAGTCAGGCTTATCCTGTACACTTAAAAGGGTGCTCTTTGATTAAGTGAGAGGTAACAGGTAAGGGGCCTGGTCACATCTCAGTAAGGAGATGGAGCTGATAAGAGAATCATAAAGAGCAGGGCTGGTGCCCTATGCTAACCTTTTGATACACATATCACTGTGGCTGACAACCAAATGCGAATTATGTGTTGTGGGGCTATCAGCTTTGGAGTGACTCCTGCTGTGACAGACTGCTTTTCAGAGGAAGAGAGAGCAGAAGAGTCAACACTTCAAAAGAAGCAGACCCCCAACATAAAACTATAAAGGCTCACACCCTAAATCACATTTAGTGTCTGGAAATGGACTAGATTAAACCTGCCATCCTTAGGGTGGTCTTCCCCCAACGTTTTGCCTGCTCACAGACATTTTTTTGCTGCATCTTTTTGTTGGCCTTGGGGCTCTGAGCACTTTACCACTGCTAACCAGTGCTAAAGTTCATGTGATTCTCCCCTAAACATGGTGGCATTGGTATATACCTGATTGGCCTATTTAGGTTACCTATAAGTCCCTTGTAAAGTGGTATCCCATAATCTAAATGCTACTATTGGGCCTGCAGCACTGGTTGTGCCACCCACACAAGTAGCCTTTCAAACCTTTCTCAAGCCTGCCATTGCAGGGTCTGCGTGTGCAGTCCACTGCCACTTCGACTTGGCATTTAAAAGCCTTTAACTCCCCTTTTATTACACATAAGCCACCCCTAAGGTACGCCCTAGGTAGCCCTAAGGGCAGGGTGCTGCGTAACTAAAAAGAAGGACATTCACTTCTAAGTTTTATATGTCCTGGTAGTGACAAACAGCTAAATTAGTCTTTATCTACTGTGAGGCCTACTCCTCTCATAGTCTAGCATTGGGAATTCATTACAACAATTGTAAGCTGTAATTCCTGCTTAGAAAGGAGTAGCTGCATCAAGTTTCATATCTTTGGAATGGTAATGCTAAATCCTCCTTCATTGTAACTTTTAGAAAGTGGACATTTCTCTGCTCTTACTGCTCTATGTGCCTTGCATTCTGTCTCCAATACACATCTGGGCTGGATGATAGCTACACCTTGTGAATTTTCTCTAGACAGCCACAAACACAGGAAGAGTGGGTGTGATAGAGGACTCATCTGCATTCATCTGCATTCTGATAGCCTTCCTGGGCAGGAAGGGGGAGTGGGAGCTGACACTTACATCTGAATTGGCAGTGTTGTGTGTCCCACACAAAATGCTGATTGCCTCTCATAGAGAGTCTGGCAGACAGGGCTGGGATGGAAAGGGACCGGTGCACTTCAAGGAGCTGCTTTGAAGTCCCCCTTCACTTCAATGGCACATTTAGGTATAAGTACTGGGTCTCTTACCCTACCAAGGCAGTACACTACTGGACCTGTGAAGAAATTTGCCAGGAATAAGGACTGCTACGCTAAAAGGATTTCCACTCTGCTTGACTGACTGTTCTAAGGAACTGCTTCATTGCTGTGCTGAGCTGCCCTGCTCCTTGCTGATCTCTGCCCTGCTGAGGACAAGGACTGGACCCATCTCACTTGAACTCAGAGTGACTCCAAGGGCTTGCTGGTTTGCCTCCTGTTTTCTGAATGTCATCAAAGAATTCCTCCTGGTGCTGCTGGACTCTGCCATCTGGGAGTCCTACCAATACCTGAGGTGCCCCTCCAGTCCTGCGCCTCAGAAGGGGGTTCTTGTAGCTTTGTCTACATCGACACAGCGGCCACTCAATGAAATCGATTCTTCAGCTGGCACGGCTTGATGATGACGGACAGTGCGGCTCGACGACGACATAGGGCCTGCATCGCACCGGGGTTTATTGATAAAGCTTCCATCGATGGCGCGGATCGGCGCCGACACTCATCTTCATCCACAGGATTCACAACAGCAGGGCGCCTCCTCGATTACTCGCCTCGAGTGCTCAACATCGACAATTTGCTCCATACAAGGTACTTTGTTAGCAGGAGCTAACCCTGGGCGTAGTTCGCGAAGTTGCGCTACGCGAAGCTACGTGAAGTGTACCTCGCACTACGCAAGCTACGCGTAGCTACGCGAACTGCGTAGTGCACTGAGCAAAATGCTGTTCGCACTGATTGCACAGTGCCGGATGCTTGTCCGCACTGTGCAATCATTGAAAACGGCATCTTGCACAGTGCGAGCTGCCTTTACTGCCGCTCGAGTAGATTTTTACTCGAGCGGCAGCTCTCAACGCGGACTGGTAGTTTCTCATCGCGAGCGGTCACAAGCATGCGCAACCACTCGCAATGAGAAACCTGACCTCCCGCGTTGAGAATCTCGCTGGAGTTTTTTTTCCACGCTCGCGATTGGCAACTTGATGCTGCGGATCGCGAACGAGAAAAAGTCTCGCCGGGATGTCATTTTGCTTGCTCGCGGTCGCCAACTTGACGTTGAGGACCGCGAGCAAGCAAAAATGACCGCTACGCTACGCGTGTTTGCACTGTGCTACGTGCAATTTGCGTAGTGCGAAGTAGCGCAAACTTCGCAAACTACGCGAGCGTAGCGTAGTGCTTTGCCCAGGCTTAAGCAGGACCTGTCTGAGTCCTGTAGCCGGCCGCCCTCCATTGCGGTCGGCCTGAACTTTGGGTTTACCCCGGTCTCAAGTAACCTTTCGGGCGCTATTGACTTCTAAACACTATTTTTTGATTATTCTTTGCAAATTCATAACTCCAGTTCTACTTATTGGATTTTTATCATTGTGGTCTTGATTTTCTCATAAAAATATTCTCTATTTTCCGAAACCTGTGTGGAGTCTTTTTGTGGTGTTTTCATTGTGTTACTGTGTGTGTGTGTTGCACAAATACTTTACACATTGCCTCTTTAGATAGGCCTTACTGCTCTGTGCCAAGCTACAAGAGGATGAGCACAGGTTATCTTTTAGTATGTATCTAGCTTATCCTGACTAGGATTATGGTCCCTACTTGGACAGGGTGCGTACATCTGCCAACTAGAGACTCAATTTCTAACAGACTATAAGAAGGGGAGCTTGAGACCCCCAAAAATTTCATCTGCCAAGCAGCCAGAGGGGCTGTGTGAGAAGGGGAAGCTTTGCAAGACTTCTGTCTGTGACCAGGGCTGGGGGCCAAGGCCTGCTAGTCCCCCTGCTGGGTGAGGGGAACTCACCTAGGTAATCAAAGACCACCTGCCCTGGAGCACCAGCGCCTGGCTGCTTGCCAAGACCAGTGTGCCCTGTGAGAAAGAGGAGAGTGTTGGAGGGAGCAAGGTCCCATGGGGATCCCTGTCGAGTGGACTCCCTCTGTGAGGTGTAAGAAAGTGGCTGCTGCACCGATCAGGTTGTTGCCTGTGTGCAGAACGAAGTTGGTGACCCCCTTATGCCAGAAGAGGGCTGCCATGAATTGAGCCATCTGCATCACTGCACCGTTTGGGTCGGAGCCCATGCATAGTGGGAAAGTGGCAACCCCATGTGTCAGGAAGGACTGCTGTGAGATAACTGTCGTGCAGTAAAGACCATCATCCCAGTGCAGTAGTGGGCCATGTCTCTGTATGCCTGGAGAGGCTTCCACCAAGAACTTTGCTGGGTCAATAGTGCAGCAGCCCTGTATTGTGAGGATACGATGAACCTGTATGTCAGAGAGGTTCCCAGAGACCAGCAAGTTGAGTGACCTGGTCAGGTTCATCGCCAAGAGGAGTGAGACTGCTGTGGAACCTACGCACCTGCCCTGGACAAAGGATTTGCACCAGGAGCTATGTATGCCCCGCCCATCAGAGTCGTTGAGAACCTCTCATCGTTGTGGAGACTCTTGGTCTGCTGAGTGCAGCACAATCGGGACTGCATGCAGCTGACTCACCTAGATTGCTGCACAAAGTATACTGGGCATGGAACCTCTAAATACTCAAATGATGTGTACAATTACTCCAAAACAACTTGTAGTCTGAGATACATAACAGAATTAAAACATTACCAACAAGATTGTTTCTAATTCTGATTAGAGTGGGAAGCTGTTCACTTCCTCCAGATAGTACAGAAATAAAATACTGATGTCTCACCCATGGCCTGCACACATTCCACAGTATCTAACTAGGTGATTACAACTGAGCCTCTCAACGCATATCAAGAACCCATCGATACATTCTTACCACCTTGCAGGTCACCTGCTCAACAAGGACTGTAAAGTTATGAATCAAAGCTGTGGAAGTAACTTCTTCTTCAGAACTGGCTAGAGATTGCTGTAGCTATCTAACAGGGCGCATGTCAGCACAGCACACAACACAAATACACAAAATATACCATACAGAAAGAGGCTCCTGAAAGATCCCTCTTCAGTCACTGGCTTGTTGGGTTGTAATCAAATTTGACACCTGCCCATGGCATTTCATAGATGTTGACAGTTCCACCTTGCATCGGTGACTATGCAAATTAGTCTTGCACAGTTAATGAGCTGCAGTCAATGACTTCTGCACAGAGACTGTGCTGCAGTCAAGTGTGTCATCGGAGCCTCACAAACCAACTCCTTTTTTCACGTTATCATCCAGCAACAGCATGGCACATGTATGAGAAGAACGGAGCTGCTGTGAAAAAATTAGTATAAATCTGATCTCTGCAAACAGGCTCGAGGTTGTGAGTTTGTGGTTGAAAAGATGTATGTGCCACTCATCACAATATGGAAACTTACAAACCAGGAATACACAGCTTGCCATCAGCGGCAGCTCCTCTGCTAAGGTGGAGGAGCGCCGCCCCAATGCTCATGAGCAGTGGAAAAATGAAAATTAAATGATAAAACACTATGTTATTATCATTTTAATTTTCCGTTGTCACGCAGGTTTAGGGGCGGCAGGTTTAGGGGCGGGCAGGGCTTGGCCAGGACACCCCTTTGGGGGTATAAGTGCGCTTTACAAGTTACAAGTACAAATTTCATTTCATCACAGAAAACAGGGGAGGAGTGGTTGGGGCACCTAAGTGCGTATGACGGTTTGGCCAGCCATCTTGGGCCAGCCAAACCGCCATGCGCACTTTGCATGTTCTCCACCGGCTGTATTGTACAGCCTGGATGGAGAACATGCCCAGGCTCCCACTGCCTGTCTGAGTGCTCAACCACGGCGCTCAGACCAATCACGACCCAGCTGTCATGGTGACAGCAGCATCGTGATTGGCTTAGGGGAGCCTGTGTGTGCTTCCTACTTCAAGTAGGAAAAGAAGAGGACGGAGGCAAGGCGAGTTGGTGGCCGGCAGCAAGGTAAGTAACTTTTTAATTTATTTTTCTATTCCCCCCGCCCACCAGTACAACTCGGTGGCAGCCGCCACTGCTTGCTGTGTTCCTTAGAAGAGATAACTCCCCCGTTCCAGAATTAACATTTTAGCAGCTGCCACTTCATGCTGATTCTATGCTTGCATCATCAACAACACTGGCACATATGCCAAGGCATAGATATAGCAACAAAGTCTCCCCATTTCACTACTAGAGGCCTGACTACCTCTCAATCTACATTGAGCCGCTGCTGGCCAGCCATGACGCACCTCCTGTTAAGCTTTAACATCTCCTGCTGCGTTCTCCCCCTTCGTCATACCTCCTTTTGTTCCCAAACTCCCCGTCTCACACCCTCATGCCCCACTGCTTGCCCCTTCCCACCTCCTTATGCTCCCTCATTTGGCTTCACATTTCACCTCATGCTGCTATGCCTATTACCACCTCGTATGTTCTCTTGCTCCCCTCACTTGGACCTTCAGACCTCCTGCCACTCGACTTTCTGCCCTTCACAGTTCCTGATGATCCACACCATTGGCCACATCCCATCTCTGGCTTCTATCTCTGCTTTCTTCTTCTCACCTGCAGCTGCATTCCTCTCTCAATCTCCAAAACCCCTTGCTGCCTCCCCTGCTCGGCTCCTCCACATATTTTGTCACGGGGTGTGAGGCATATTTCAGTTCCACCTTTCATTTGCCAAGAGTTTGGATGTGAGTGAGTGCACAAATCACGAATGCTTCATGAGATAGTCTGTGAGTGCATGATTATTTTTCTATGAATGAGTGCTTGAGTAAATGTGATACTTGTGTCAGTGCTGAGATAGTGAGTGAATACAATAGTGCATATGTGTCAGTCTGTCCATCAGTACGTGTCAAAGGTAAGTTAGAATGAGTGGGTGCTAGGTGATACAGTAAGTGAATGGGTGAGTGTGCTGATGTGAGTGCATGAGTAAGAGACATCATTTATGAGATGGAGTGAGTGATTATGGTTGAGTGAATGTCTGAAAGTGGCATGAGCATATCAGTAAGGGTACTAGGAGACGCCACATTTCATTTGTCTGATTGCACTGATGTGAGTGACTGCATAAATATGGGACAGATGGGATAGTGTGAGTTGGTGCTTGAGAAGATGGTCAGTAAGTGCATGCGTACATTGGCTTAAGTGAGTGCATGAGTGAGTGTCATGGATGAGTTGGTGTGAGTGGATGCTTGGTGAGACAGTGTTTTTATCTGTATGAGTCGGTTACTGTGAGTGAGTATCATGGGTTAGCTATTGTGGGTGGGTACATGGTGAAATAGTGAGTGAATGCATGTCTGAGGATCCTGGGTTATGGCATTGTGAGAGGTGATGTGAATGGATACTTTGTGATGCAGTGATTGAGTGCAAGAGGTTTTTGTTTTGAATGAATAGATAGATACCTCTGCTAGCACAAAGTATGAGAAAACACAATGGGCTTTATTCAGAGATTGGCAGAGTGGGAGCCTCACCATAAATTGGCAGGACTCCCGGTCCACCAAACTTGCAGCTCACCCACTTCATTTAGACATGTGTGAAGTGCAGGGATTCTAGCAGTGCAGCTTCACCTAACTCCACTGTCAGAAACCTCAGTTCTGATGGTCTGTCTGCCACATTATTTTTAGGTCACACTGATGTTGCCCCTTATGTTTAGGACGGTTTGACAATCGAAAGATTTCTCTTTATGTGACTGCCATGCCAGTCATGGTGGTCCTAGGAAAGAAAATCCATCAATGTCTCCTAAGAACAGAGAGAAAACCTCTTGCATGTTAAGGAAGCTGCTTGTTTGTTTTTCAAGAACAAACTCTGCTTTGGCTGTTTTTTGTTCAAAGACAAAAAAGTTAGCTGAGTTGGTGCAACAAACATGGCTCTCACTCAGCAAACTCCTTAGCCTTCATAGCAGCCACAGAAGCAGCGGTTGCTCTGAAGGTTTTGCAATCAATGCCAGGCATGGGTGATCTCTAAATAATGCAGATGGGCCGCCCTTCAAGGTCAAAATGATGCCATGTATTCTTACATATTAGTGGTAGCATAGTTATTTATTGTACTAGTTATACGTTGAGATGTGAAATACATTACCCTTGCAGCACATGCAATGTGCTGAATTTGCAGTAGGCCTGACATAAAATCCAGGCTTTGACAATGCTTGATTCCTTGTTTTGCTTCCCACACTTTTTAATCTCTAGTGGGATCTAAGGCAGCTTGTAAATGGCAAGACCAGTGAATAAATATAGAATTAAACAATCGGCCATATACGAAAATGTAATTTCACTTTAGATTGTTCAATGTGTAATTTGACATACCCCATTTCAATTTCTTTAAATTCTGTTGCTGCTAATTTTGATCCTATGTGAGGCTTTGGTTTTAGGCTTTGTGCGCTATGGACTTACAAAAACACCATTAACTACTTTAATTGTTGAAAATATCGAGCCAATGAGTGAAATCTAAAGTTGTTGAGTAGTTGCTAAAGTAGCCATCTTGTTATCAAGAAATAATAATACATTTTTACGGTTACAAAAAAAATGTATTCGTATGTTTGAGAACAAATGGGCTATCCATTAACATCTATGCCTGATTGATGGCCTGTAGCACCGTATCAGTGTGCACACATGTCCCAGCTTCAGAACACATTGACCATAAGATTGAGACACTGTGACTTTCTGTGATTTTATGTGACCGTTGGTTCTTTCATTGGTTTATGGCATGTTTATTGGAAATAAAAAATAAATATATTTAAAAAAAAGGAAAAAGGCACTTCATAAGACGGCATGCAGCTTGATTCCTAAAGAACCTGGTAACCTGCACAGGATCCGGACTCGTGGAACTCGGCCTTCGCAGCTGTGCTTCAGAGACGTACGTGTGCTCAACATTTTCCAAATTTGGCACGAACACCTGGCCACCGGCCACCCAGAGTTCCTTGTTCAACTCAAGAGACATGATGCTCTGAGAGGTGGGCGGTGATTTCTCAAGGGTGTTGGAGGATGTGGAAAAGCGCTGTGCTGGAAAAGGGGGGAGAGGCAGACCTGCCAGCAGAGAGGGAAACACTCAGCATCAGAGGGAGAGGATGGAAGAGATGGCGTCAGCCTGGGGATGAAATCTGAAATGGAAGCAGAAAACAGATTGTTGGAAATGGAGAGTTTAACGTGGCTAATGCACAAATGCCAGTATCTGAAACCTCTCTTGGCAATGCCCTCCTATTGCAGTGCCCAGGCCATGTTATGGCATTCATCCTTCTTAAAATCATTTTGTTTTTCGCTTGTAAGAAAGCTAGTTCCGTTCATGTGCCAAGTCTACAGTTTAGAGCGATTTTAAAAAACGTATTCCATTCGTACCAAGGCCCAATCCAATATTTTGGTTTTTTTGTGGTAGCATGATAAATGTATCTACTTTCAGGGCCAAAATGCGCCTTATCAGGCTGTTGATATATGTGAAATTTAATATCAAGGAATCACAGTATTTGAAAGTACTCCATATATGAATACTGACAACCTTTGTCACACCGATCTCTCATTCAGTTGCAGCCCACTTTCCATAAATAAGAATCCATTCTGCTGTTGGTGTTCTGGGTTATTGAATTGTTTCGCTGTAGCAAGTTGGTGTTATGCGCTCTAGGACCCTTGTGGTTCTGAGCGGAGTCTGGAGAGGAAACATGTGATATGCAGGGAGGTGTTAGGGTGTGGTTAACGTGGAGTATGAGGAAATGCGCAGTGTATACTGAAGAATATAGAAGTATGTGACTGCAGCTCTTGTGTGGCATATTTCATTTGCATGCTCTAGGGCTGGGGAAGATGCTACATCTGGCAACAAATAGGAGATATGTGCCTTGGAGACAACAAAGCTGCTCTCCCTGAGTGTTTGCAACAGTACAGCAAACTGCTTGTGCCTGCCACATGTGCCTCAAATCGATTCAAAGCAGTCTGAGACTGGTACATGCTGAGTTAAAGCCCTGCTCCAGCCCATATATGGCTGAAGATGAAAGAGAAGGCCTTGCAGAGGAGCACATTCCAAATGCCCTCCCAAACCACCGGTGAAGCGGTCAACAGAAATGCTGCCTTACGCCCTGGATACGGAGCAATTACTCAAACGATGCAGAAAGATAATGACAGTGACAACCACGTACAAGAAACAGAGAATCAGTGTCAAAGACAAGTGAAGCATTCTATGACTTCAGATAGTGCGTGATGACCCAAGCTCAAGAACAAGGGTTGTGCTTGCAAAAGTTGCAGGGGTTGCTGGGTACAGCGAAAGCTGTCAGAACAGCACATGCTCTCAATAGCAGAAAAAGGGAGAGCAAAATACAATGCAGGCGTGTTCCTGAAGCAACTACCACACTTCGACACTTCTATGAAGCACAACATTGCTGCCAGGTGGACTGGGTGGATCGAAACATTCAATGACTTCATAGATGTACTAGAAGAAGATGAAGGTCATCAAATATTTGAAAAACCTTGGAGGCAATGGAGTGAAAGAAATGCTAAAGAAGGTTTCACAGACTGATTCAAAATCATACCAGAAGGTAAAAACACGTTGGAGGCCAAGTTTGATCCAATGCTGAATGTCGATTATGAAAGGCATATCTTTAACCAAGCATAACAACAGGTTGGTGAAACAATGGATGAATTAGTTGAAAGACTTGATACAATGATTAAACACTGCAAATTCTGTGATTTAACCAAAGAAGAAGCTATGCACCTCAGAGTCATTGATGACTGCCTTTCAGTTTAGTTTAGAAGGCGCTTGTTGAGAGAAACACACAGCTTGAAGAAAATGCTGATGGCTGCGAGAGCAGAAGAACAAGCAGACCGGCATGCTGCTGACATGGAAGCAGGAACAGCCTACAATGAATCAGCCTTGGCTGTGAAAAGCAAGCAAAAGCAAGATGCACGTAAGTCGACGTCTTCGAAGAAATCAAAGCTATGCTTCATATGTGTATTTTCGTTTCCCCATAAAAGTGAATGTCCAGCCATTGGGCAGGTCTGCAAAAGTTGTGGAAAAAAGAATCATTCCATAACTGTGAGCTAAGCAAAAACAAAATAATGGTGTCACAATGGAAAAAAAAAATGGCCACGAGAACATTCCAGAAGCACTCTCACCACGCCCACAAAACAAAAAAGCAATATCAGCTTCAATAAATTGAAACCAGGCAACATCAATTCTCGTCAAGCTCATAGTACAAAGGCTCTTCAATGTCACTATCCAGTACCAGCGAAGAAGATGTGTGTGCACTGATGATGTCTACCAAAGGACGGCGGGCACATTTGGGGATGGCTGTCTTTAAAGAAGACCACAATTCAAAGAAAACTCACCTGAAAAAGCAACAAACTTCAGTTGGACATTGTCTCAAAATCACGTTGAAAGTGAACAATCACCCTATAACTTTTATCGTTGACAGTGGTGCGTCATTGAATACCATGCCCGCAGAAAGGTTTAACGGCTTATCCCTTGTAGCTTGCCTCACCCCACCAGGCAGTGAGGTATACACCTGGGCCGCTTATGAGCCACTGTAAAGCCAAGGTTCATTCACAGAGACAATGAAACACACAAAGACATCGTTGCAAGCCACCATTCATGTTCTACAAGGGATTTCGCCGAGTGCCTGTTTAGGAAAGTGCCCCTTTTTGACATGGGCACCCCCACTTTTTGCCTGATATCTGATGCAATTTTGACAGAAGTGCAATGGGTTCCTGCTATCCAGGTCTCCAGTGCCAGATCTCTTTCCCTAAAACTGTACAATTGTTTGCCCAGTTGGCAGCACCTTTAGCACACCCTATAAGTCCCTAGTAAATGGAACCCATGGTACTGAGGGCAGGGAAGCTAAAGAGGGTCTCTAAGGCTGCAGCATGTATTGTGCAACCCAAGGAGACCCCTCAGCACAAAACATGCAAACTGCCATTGCAGACTGTTTGCCATGAATCAGAGGAATTGAAGACACAACATGGCACACCTCCTGTGTTCCATGCCTGAAGACACTGCATGCATTATAGGTAAGTCACTCCTACAGAAGGTCTTCCAGCCCTAAGACAGGGTGGACTAAACTACATGTGTGGATATATCTGCACAAGCAGATATGCCCCTGCGATGTCTAAGTTGATTCTTAGATGTTACAAGTGAAAAGGAAGCCATTTTGAGTACATGTGCTGGGCACTGGTGTTTACGAGTTACCCAGCTACATGATAGCTTCACTGAAACTATAGATGTTTCGTATCAAACATTTCATATTAATAAGCCCACACTGATTCCAGATGAATTTATTAATGCTTTCACCCAGAATGCATCAATGTGACTTTGAGCCTTTACTTTGACATCACTTCCCCCGTCTCCTGGAAGTCCTTCCTAGTTCTCCTCGATTTACAAAACCATTATTGTCATCATTGTCATTTTTTAACAGTTTAGCAGCTGTGCGCTACCCTTTGCTTCTGTCCTAAGGGGTGCTACTGATTGATCCAAAGGGTAAGATCCTTGCTCTCACCTGAGGACAACTCACCATTCACTATATGCTATATGTCTTAAAGCAAGATTTTTACTTGTTTTTTCCATGTGTGTCCACTTGCCTGACCTGTTTTTTGTGTGTTTGTGTGTACACCTTTCACAGTGCAGCGACTTCTTAGCGCCAATAATAGCACAAGCATGTCTACCATCAGGAGACATGATAAAGCATAGTGCGAAACTTGAGAAGCACCTTACCATGTATGATGACAACTGATTTACCTAATGTTCTTGTTTTATTTAGGTTGGACGATCATTATATTAAGGAATTTCCCTAA
Source organism: Calotriton arnoldi (assembly GCA_963921515.1). Classification (NCBI taxonomy): domain Eukaryota; kingdom Metazoa; phylum Chordata; class Amphibia; order Caudata; family Salamandridae; genus Calotriton; species Calotriton arnoldi. The sequence goes on from CAWUFW010019918.1 coordinate 65,094, forward strand.
AGGGGAATACCTAAAACTACAGATAACTTCAAAGGTGTGGGGTAAGTATCCTTCCTAGGTCCCAAGGAAGCGCTGAGGATCCAGCTGGACCATTAGACGTGAAACATGTCTACCCGACCACACCCACTTATTCAGGCTATTGGGGTCCATTGAGCCCTTATAATAGCCTCCCTCCATTAATTGTAACTCTGCCAAGGTAACAACCACATTAAAACTTAATTTGGTATACCGTAGACAGCTTTAGATTCACTTTACCTCACTTCATACACACACACCACCCCACACGTTCTATGCCCTTATACACACATACTTCATTATGGCTAAAAATGAAAAGATCTGTGACAAAGAGACCTTTTGCGGGGCCCGTAGGGAATTGCAGTGCTGGTCCTATGAGGAGCATGCTCATTGATGAAGTATGACATCCTTTTGGATATGTGAGGGCTCCAAGAAATAATCTTAAGGATATCCTTGAATTTGTCCACCATTTCTTTTTCTTCTTCTTTCTTTCTGCAAGAGAAAAAGAAGCTCCATACATTAGTGCCCCAGTAAGAGGTGCCTGTGCTCTTGAAGGTCAGATCTGTCCTCCCACCAAATGAGAGGGCACCAGGACAAACCAGAGCCACACAGGACCAATACCCGGGGTACCGGAATCCTTGCAGCAAACAAAGATTGTGAGAGTCTAGTTTGAACTCCAACGACACAGAGACCAAGCAGCCATTAAAGGACATCAGCACCATGGGGACCCACTTCCAGAGTGGCCCAGCTGTCTTGATTTCCGCACCCTCAACTGGAAAGACCAACAACCATCAGGCCCTAGGATGCACAGAGCCTAGCCAAACTTTTCACTCTGCACCCAAGCACCCCAGTCCGGGTACTGATGAACCGACTGTGCTCCCTTAGTCCCAGGACCCTTGTGACCCAAGCCCCCCATTGGGAACTCCCGGACTTGTCCACCTCTGCAGCCTGTTTCTAGGTGCCCCCCCATTTCCTTCTACTGGTGTAGCACGGACAGCTACCAACTCGACCACCACCTCTGCACCCGGACGCCCCAGGGCAGGTAACGAGTTACTGCTGGTGGTACTTTGGAACTTGGGCCCCTACGACCATATGTCCCGAACGAGACCCCCAGAAACCAACCGTAAATAACTATATTTTCTATGCCTTTTTCCTCCATAGGAAAGCATTGTGCATAAAGGCTCATTTAAGTGACTGTTTTACTTTCCTGCAAAATTCACATTTAAAAAAATTACTTACTTGACAATGAAGTCTTGGCATCAAAATTTATATAAAAATATGCCTTATTTTTCTAAATTGGTCTCGGATTTATTCTTGAGTGTTTGTCTCATTTATTGACTGTCATTACAGCAAATGTTCAGCACTACTCTCCGATATGCCGAACTGCTCTCCCACACTACCACAAAAAGAAAGCATTTGGGATATTATTTGTGTCTCTGTAAACCAATTGGGGTATGCCTGGACTCTTTACGCAGTGTAGCTCGTTTTGCTCCACTGTAGAAAGAGCCAGCTTCCTACATCTATTTGCTCAGTTTTGCCACCGCTGCTGACCTGGGGTTAATATCTCTCAACTACAATCTCTGTGCTCAGTCTTATATCACGAGACGTTTATCATCATTGTTTCATGGCCTGAGAAAATTAAAGTACAGCTTCACATCAATAAAGACATTCGCCTTGTGGCTCAGCGACACCATAGAGTTGCTTTCCATTTACAAGAAGCTGCAGAGAAAGAGTTGGAAGTGCTTTTAAAGCATGATATAATTGAATGTTACACAGGCCCCATGCCATGAGTTTCAGCCATAGTGGTAGTGCCAAAGAGGGACAGTAGTGGAGCAGTGCGCATCTGCGTTGATATGCATCAGGCAAACAATGCCATTGATAGGGAGAGACACCCTTGTCCACACATCACAGACGTGATCATGCAATTAAACTGAGCCAAAGTGTTTTCCAGTCATGACCTGAACACAAAATACCTACAACTCAAGCTGGAGGAGAACTGCACTTAAATTACTGCCTTTGTGACTCATGTTGGTTTGTTCAGATTTTTAATGAATGAGTTTTCGAGTATCTTCGACTGCGGCGATATTTCAGGACGTTATTTGCCGAGTAAACCAACCTGTTACTCATACTTTCAATTACAGTGATGGCATACTAGTTTTTGGGAGAACACAAGAAGAACACGTCAATGCCCTTAACCAAGTGAGCCAGTTACTTTCTGATGCAGGAGTCACTCTGAACACTGCGAAGTGTGAGATTCACAAAACCAAACTCAAGTTTTTTGGGCACGTATTCTCTGATGGGGGAATGACTCCAGACCCAGATCAGGTTCAATCATTGCCCCACCCCCAGGATAATACCAGGCTGCAATCCTTTGTAGGCATGGCCAGTTATTGCTCAAGATACATTTGCAACTTTGCTACAGTGAGTGAGCCATTGATAGACTTGACAAAGTGAAATGTTCCATTTTAGTGGTCTCCAGAATGTGACCAGAGTTTCAAAGACATTAAACATGTGATCAAGAATGCAACAGAAATGGCCTACTTTAACTCCAAGTTACGTACCGAAATAATGACTGATGCGAGCTTGGAGGGCTACGGGCAATTCTTGCTCAACACAATGGCCATCCGCATGCTCAGAGTCACATTGTGGCCTATTCCAGTCGGAACCTGTCTGAAACAGACGGTGCCTACTCTCAGCCGGAGAAGTAGAGTATGGCTATTGTGTGGGCCGTTGAACATTTTCATGTATTCCTCTATGAAAAACAATTCACTGTCATCACAGATCACAAGGCATTGCTTACCATTTTTGAAACATGAAGGTTAAGATGCCCCCTTGCATCAATCGGTGGGGGTTGAGACTGCAAGAGTAAAACTATGACATTGTGCACAAACCAGGAAAGGATCAAAGCCCAGCAATTACTTTTCACAGGTGCCGCTACATTGTCACAGTTCGACATCCAAGACAGCTGAAGCCTATCTCAACTTTATTGAGAGAACCAGCACACCAGCGGCTCTGTCTGTGGAGCAAATCATTGCAGCCACCAATGCAGATAAAGACATGACCATAGTCAAAGAACTTATTACCAAGCAATCATGGAGGAGAAGTACTCGGCCCCTTGCCTATGATGTTGAATTCCCAAAGTTCAAAAATGGACAGGATGAGTTAGCAATCACCCAAGAAGGCGTAATACTGCAAGGTTCAAGAATCGTCATACCTGGAAGCCTGAGACAGCAAGTTATTGAGCTGGCCCATGAAGGATGAAGTGGTATTGTGGCCACCAAAAGAACCTTAAGAGATCGAGTGTGGCTCCCTCTGCTGTTATATTCCATATAGGTATCATAATATAGGCCCCGGTAATCTCATTACCCTTCACCTATATTCTCTCCCTACATTACACTTGTCATGGTTTACAGGGACTGACCTTTTACCTAGATATTACACTGCATTCAGAACGTGGGTTTTCCCTAGTTCGAAATCTCATACATTGTGCATGAGGATTCTTGGAAGCACAGCAGGACTACCATCTCCTGGAGAGAAAATACAGTGATCACATGGTACAACTTCTAGGCACACCTCGCCTAAGAGAACTAAGTGCTTCTTGGTTCTTGTCATTTAGACCAGTCTGTATGGACTGCATCTTACCTGTCCTCCGATGCCTGTTTTGCGGAGAAGAATGTGTGTTGGATCTCTGTCTGACACTCCCATCATGTGCGCAGCCGGACGTTGATGCTTTACTGGACCCGATAACTGCCCATGTTCTGCAGTGTCCCCAGCATATTCCCATGTTGATGGCAGCATTCCTAGAGCCACCACAGGTAGTATCTGCTTCTGTTGGTAAGGACACACCGGCTCCTCCTCTGACACACAGGCCTTGGATGGCGCACAGGCTGCCCCAGCACCGGCTGTGAACAGTACGGAAGATCATCTGTGCTCATTTGACATAATATGCGAGGTGTTACAGGGACCGCCAACTGCGGAGGCAAGCAACGAGAATGTTGCGTCTACCAGCCAGGACACATAAACATTTGACTCATTTGGCCCGTCATGTGCTGGGGAAAAATTAGACTTTTGGAAGACAAACGGCAAATTGGAACTCTGTATCAAAATTGACATTCTTTTTGAGCATGCATTGCTTTCAAAATGCTTGTAGTAGTTCGAACTATACCTACGGACATATTAGAGCTATAGCTTGAGTGTCAATTTCCATTTTTTACCTCTTTTTAGAATTTTTTTTAGAACCTTTTTTTAAACATTTTAAACATTGTTTTTAAGCATAAAAAGAAACTAATATTTTTTTTACTATTTGCGTACCAGTATCTAGTCAGCCTAGTAGTATGTTTAGAATTTAACTATGTCGTCCATTCGGAAGAGGAGTGGGTGTTATATTCCATATAGGTATCATAATATAGGCCCCGGTAATCTCATTACCCTTCACCTATATTCTCTCCCTACATTACACTTGTCATGGTTTACAGGGACTGACCTTTTACCTAGATATTACACTGCATTCAGAACGCGGGTTTTTCCTAGTTCGAAATCTCATACATTATGCATGAGGATTCTTGGACGCACAGCAGGACTACCATCTCCTGTATAAAATCTATGTACAAAGTTCATGCCCAACGTCATCCTTAGGCCGACACAGTAATACAGCAAGGTAGGACCCCTGGGGAGACCTATGGGTATATATGCATCACATCTTGCTAAGAGAAGGCAGAGGAGACCGAGACTTCCCGGCCGTCACACTGACCAGAGACGCTGAGGTTCCTGCATGCAGACACTCCAGCTCGCAGTGGTCTAAACTTCCCTCACGGGGTGTCCAACTCGAGACCAGGACGGGGTCCCACAGTCTCTCACTTCAGGTAATGGGGTTGACTAAATCCTAGAGGGATTCTTGGCTTAACACCTACATACATGCTAGGTACACTTAGGTACATCTAGTTAGGGAGGCATCGTAGGAGTACGCATCTTTTATCATGTGTTTTAAATATTCGTATTTATTCATGACTGCAGTAAGATGGTAGAGCTATACCATCCATTTACCTTTATCGTACTGCTAATCATTTATATCTTATACTGTCTAACGGTTGCTGCAGCTCATCTATTCTACACCAGAATAACAACTGTTCAATAAATTCTTATTGAAAACGCCCAGCCTGTTTATTCTGTGTATTTCTCTGAGACAGACTAAGTAAGCACGAGTGACTGAGCGAAAGGTAGTATATTGTTTCCACGGTCCTGAGGGATCAGGGTTGTCATGTTCGATAGTTGCCAAGAACTATTCTCTCCTTGGTAAGAGGAGATTCTAGTGGCACTGTGAGCTAGTTGGTACAAGAAGGCCAACATATCTAGTGGGGGTGATCAGAGTTTGTCTGACACCAATCCTACAGTGTATGTTGTCTAAACGCGCAGATCCTGTATACTTTTTATAGGAACTACACGACACTGCTAGATGAGTGAGTTAAGAAGGAACTGAAGGCATGCCACATTTGCAATTGTTTGTCAGCCAAGGTGACACAGCACCCAGTGACAATGTCTGACCTTCCTGCTCATGTTTGGGAGAGGGTTGTGGGCGTGGCCTAGCCACCGACCAAGATGGCCGTGTAGGCTGGTAGCTCCGCCGTAAGCCTCCTTCCTAGTACTCACTGTGGCGGCGTAGATGTCCATATCGCCTTCAGAATGACTCCTGGTGACGTGTGAAGCTGGGGGGTAGCGGCGGACGCAGATACGGTCCGGCTGGTGTTCGCGGCGCGGATCGGCGCCGAGGAGGGTGTTGTGGCATGGTGGGGCCTGAGGCTGGGCCTGAAGCCGGGGCCTCGCGTGCGGCGGTGAGCCGTAGCTCGGCGCGTGCCGGAGCCGCGTTGGAGGACTGGATTGGACGCTGGCGGTTGGGGAGGTAAGCGGCTGCGGTGGGGTTTGAGGCTCCCCCTATACCGTGGCTGGGTGCTGGCTTCCTTGGGAGCCCCGCGGCGACAGGGGCCGCGGACGAGTTTGCAGGTCGGTCGTGGCGTGCACCCGGTAGGAGCTCTGCCCCCCGCGGCTGTGCCCCCATGCCCCCTCCCCCCCGCGTTCCATCGGCAGCCCGTGCCCATCCCGCCCAGGCGGGGCCACCCACAGATGCCTTCTCCTATTGCTTGACCTGCGCGGATATCGGCGGCACTGCGCCATGTAGCCGGCCTGCGAGGACGCCTTGTCAGCGCTGCTAACCTGGGAAGCGACTGGGATTACTGGGGCCCTCTGCCTACTATTGGTTGCCTGCCTGTTGGAGCCACACGTGTCGGATGTCCACCCTTAAACACCAGTTACCATCACGGCCCTGCTCTACCTGCCCCTAGTGCCGCAGTTTTGTTCCGCCCTTGGACTGCGCTTGGGTTGAGGCTGCGGGGGTTGTTCCTGCTGCTGTGGCTGGGTGGCACCTGTCGCGGCTGATTCACTGTGCTTAGCCAGGGATTTGCTCATAGCCATAGCTGGCCAAGTTGCGCAGCACGATAGGGGGGTATGGGGCGCAAGGACCCCCGACAAGGCACGCTACCTTTCAAAGCCTCAGGGCCTGGCACGGCAGCGCAACAGTCCACCATGGCGGAGGGCGGCGAGGTTCCCACAATGACGGCAGCGGGTTCAGAGGGTCTCTTGGCGGAGCTGCGGGCAGGCTTCAAAGCCCTGGACACCAGATTTGATGCCCTTGATCGGCGTTTAGACACAATGGGGGCCCGGTTGGACAAGCATGAGGGCGTTTGACAGTGGCGGAGAGCAGAATCTCAGATCTGGAGGATGGCGCGGCTCAAACTGCTAAAAAGCACGAGAGAATGGAGAGGCTCCTCAAATCTGTAGTGCTGAAGAATGAGGATTTGGAGGCCCGGGGCGCAGGAGTAACATCCGCATTATGGGAGTGGCCGAGACCACAAACACGGGCAGGTTGGACCTCTTTGTCGAGAAACTCCTCACGGACCTCTTTGTCAGGGAATCGTTCACCGACGACTTTGTAGTAGAACGAGCACATCGTATCCAGGGCCGCGCCCGAATCCGGGTGCCCTCCCCGCCAGATTATAGCCCGCCTCTTGAATTTCAGGGATAGGGACACTGCTCTGCGTCTGGCCCGGGAGAAGGGTCAATTGAATTGGCAGGGCTCCAACATCTCCCTATTCCCTGATTTTACAGCGATGGTGCAGGAGGCACGCCGGAAATATGCAGGGGTCAAGGCGGCTCTGCGGAAGCTGGGCCTGCGCTATGGAATGCTGTACCCTGCGCGCCTCAAGGTGGATGTGGACGGACGGTCTCGGATTTTTGATACTCTCCCACGAAGCCCAGGAGTTCTGCCATCAATATTCCAATGCCGCGAAGAAGAACACTGTCACATCTCCATCGCACTCTCAGGACATTCCGGACTCAGGAACGAGTGCAGAACTGTTTGGTACTGGTTAGCTCTTAGTACTGTGCTGTTATTCTGAAGTTGTTGCCGTTGAACGCTATGCCACTGTTTTTGTCGCTGCTCCTCACAGCATTGCACTGCTAGCGCCTTAAGGTGCCGCCACAGATGTGCGAATATATTGTTATGGTTTGACATACTATGGGGGATATGGCGGGGTGTTGTCACCTCCCAAGTGCGGATGCACACCTATTTGTTCCTTTGGGGTTCTATTGTTGTGCTTTTTGTTTGATTTCACATTTTGGCATTGTAACGAGGGACGGGGTCTTTCCCCCACAGTTAGTGGGGTGGATGGGTGGTGGGAGGGGGTTTTGGGATAGTTGGTCAAGATTACGATTTGTATGTTTAGTCGTATTTCCTTTGCGGTTTAGCAAGCCTGTTTTCAGAATACGAATGTCAATTGGTCCAATTGTTGTGGAATATGGCTAGCAGGGTTCTGGCAGAGGCCAATGTGGCCCTGATATCTTGGAATGTTCGGGGTCTTAATAATGCCCGCAAGTGTAAGCAAGTGACAAATTACTTACAGCGCCACCAGGTGGATGTTGCCTTCCTGCAGGAAACTCATCTGACTATGAATGCTAACTCACCAGTGGCGGCTGCCTGGGGGCACATAGATATTTTGCTGGCTACAGCTCCTATGCCCGAGGAGTGGCAATGCTCATTCACAGGAGACTGCCCTTCCAGGAGGAGGAGGTATACAGGGATACGGGCGGGAGATATGTGTTGGTTAAAGGCTATATGTTGGAACACTCTGTACTCTTTGTTAATGTCTATGCCCCGAATGTAGACGACCCTGAGTTTTTTAACGACATTTATTCACACATTATCCGCATGGGGGCAGACCACATATATCTGGGAGGTGATTTTAATCTGACACTTAACCCGGAGCTAGATAGCACTTCACGTACAGCAGCCACCAAACCACGCGCGAGGCGCGCCCTGCAGGATGCCATGGAACAGTTAGATTTGGTAGATGCATGGCGACACCACTATGTCCGCGATTTAGGATACACACACTACTCTGCACCGCACAACACCTGGACACGCCTTGACTACTGGTGCCTTTCGGCGGCTGCAATACTTTGGCTTAAAGACTTCACGCATTTACCGCGAACGTTATCTGACCACTCCCCAGTATTGGCACACTTACAGATCCCGAGGGCTGGAGGGGTAGAGCGCACTTGGCGGTTCCCAGATATGGCCCTACAGGACTCGGCTTTTGCAGCTGAACTAGGTGAAGCTATCGTGGACTACTTTCGGTTGAACGTTGGCTCCGTAGATTCCAAGGCCACCTTTTGGGAGGCGTTTAAGGCATACACAAGGGGTATATGCATTTCCAAACATGCTGGAGTGCTTCGGTCACTTCGCCACACGATTGCGCAGGTAGAGACAACACTTAGGGACCTTGATAGTAGTGCACAGGATGCGGACCCTCCTGATCTGCTTAAGCGCGCTGCCCTGCTAGCTGAGTTCAGCGCGGCCGCGGATAGAGAAGCCAAATATCTGGGCAAATATGCCATAGCTCGACGGTACGGGGAGGGAGAGAGACCCGGCAGGACGCTGGCAAGATTGATGCAACATTCACGCAAACCAACATACATAGCTGAACTTACCGGGGATTCGGGGGAGCGGATAACAGGAAATGTAGGAATACTACGAGAGGTACTTAAATACTACATAGAACTATACACCTCTAAGACTGATTCAACCCTGGAGGATTGTCAGGAGTACCTGGACGAGATTTCCCTCTCCTGGATGGACAAGGTCCACCAGGAGTTCCTGGCCGAACCCTTCACTGAGGGGGAATTATCGGACGCCATCAATGCGCTCGATGGCTCTAAAGCGCCTGGTCTAGATGGCTTTACAGGCTGCTTTTATAAAAAGTTTAAAGATCTCTTAGTCCCACATCTTATTGACGTATTTCAGGAGGCAGTGGATAAGGGGATACTCCCGCCCACTCTAAGAGAAGCAGTTATAATCCTAATACCTAAACCCGGTAAGGACCACCTGAAATGTTCCTCATACAGGCCCCTGTCGTTGTTGAACTTTGACAATAAAATCTTTGCTAAAGCGATAGCCATTAGGCTTGCATTGATTATCGAGCGGCACATATCCCCAGCGCAATCGGGCTTTATTCCGCATAAATCCACGGCATTGAACACACGCACATTATTCACTACACTGAACAGGATTGAACCGACTCTGCCGGCTGCGGCGGTGCTATTGGACGCCGAAAAGGCGTTCGATTCCTTGGAATGGCCATTTCTCTATACCACCATGCGCAATCTGGGGATGCCTGAGCGGTTTATGGCTGTGATCAGACTGCTGTATACTCAACCAACGGCCTGTATCCGCCTCAATGGCACGCGGACTAGGGCATTCCCTCTCACTCGTGGCACGCGGCAGGGATGCCCCCTGTCCCCTCTCCTTTTCATACTGGCGTTAGACCCGTTGGTGCGCCACTTACAGAGTAAGCACAGCCACCGCGGCCTGCAATTCAAGACTGGACCATTGCTGCTCACATTCTACGCCGATGACATCATACTTTATGTGCGGCGGCCTGATGACAACTTACCACCGCTGCTCGGTGAGGTTGCTAGATATGGCGCCCTGTCAGGTTTACACATAAATTGGGACAAATCAGAAGTGTTCCAGTTGACTGAGGCGGTTTGTGCTAGAGCAGGGGACTACCCATTGACTTGGTGCGACAGCTCGGTCAAATACCTGGGTATCCATATTCACAGGGACCGGGACCGTGTCCTGCAGCTGAACTATGGCCCGGCGGTCGAGAGGCTCGAAAATAACATAGAACGATGGCTGCGACTCCCTTTATCAATGGCAGGCCGAATAGCCATAATACAAATGGTGGTGTTGCCGCAATTTTTGTATTTTTTCACGAACATCCCAATCTCTCTCTATAATAGTTTTTTTTCGAGATTGCGCACCTTGCTTGGGAAGCTAGTGTGGGGTGGCAGGAGGCCCCGGGTTGGATGGGACACTTTGGTACTGCCTTACGAGAGAGGTGGATTTGGCGTTCCGAACCTGCAAATTTATTACCTGGTTGCCCAGGCGAGTTTTGCTCGCCACTGGTATAACTACGGATATTCGGATCCCATATTATCGGCCTGAGGCGGACTTGGCATTTCCGGCCCCACTCAACGCACTGCTGCCGCGCGGCTTCCCTAGAGACCCGCGGGATATCCAAACACTGTCCACCACGAGTTGGGCCATGGCTCAAGTTGGCGAGGGTGACAGGTATGAGTACGTTGTACTCCCACGCTCTGCCCTTGGCCGCTAACAGTTGGATACCCATCCTGCAGGAGACGCTAGTCAAACGAACGCTGTCCAAATTCCAGCTGATTACATTTGGAGACTTGTTCCCTGGGGGCACATATTTTCGCACACTGAAGATCCTCGCCTCCGGGAGGCTACGACTTTGGACCACTTTGGACCACTTTGTGCTACTGCGCGTACAAACGGCGCTCCGTGCATGCATGGAGAGCTATCCCTTGGCACCCACTGAATTTCCTCTCCTGACCGAGGTCATTAGTGGCGGGGATGGGAACCACCTGGTTGCCAAACTGTATAAGGGGGCGATAGCACGGCTCCCGAGTAGAGATGCAGCGGTGAGGGCTGCATGGGAGGGCGATCTTGGACACCCCTTAACTGACGTCCAATGGTATCGCTGCTGCGCACAAACACGAAAAGTGTCGCCGAATCACCGCCATAAACTGTTGCAGTTTAAGTTCCTGCGGCGTGTATATATCACCCCTCACAAGTTACATCGCATTGACCCAGCGCGGTCGGACGCCTGCCCGAGATGTGGTGCCCCGGATGCGGACTTTGCGCACATGACGTGGACGTGCCTTAAGATAGAGGGCTATTGGAAATCAATCTTCCGAGAGATATCTAAGATGGTTGAGGTGGAAATAACGCCATCGCCACTCCTCGCCCTACTGGGGTATGTCCATGACCTATCTAGATCCCGGCGTCGTTTTGTAGCGATGGCTCTCCTGCTTGCTAAATGCGAAGTGGCCCTTAAGTGGGCATGTAAAACAGGCCCTACACTCACACATGGTTGCACAGCATGACATATTGCAACACTACCAGCGATGTGTATGCCCAACTACAGCCGCCGGCTTCCAGACCGGTAGATATTTGGCAACCTTTGTTGTTGTACCTACAACGGTTGCAAGAGCTAAATGCTACGCCTATTCAGACACCACAGACACCTTAGGGTCTAGGGGGCATAACTGTGCGATACCTCAATCCTCCATAGGTGGCATAAGTAATGTTAACTATAGATGTCGCAGCTAACTGGTCGCGACGATTGCTGAGACCTCAAAGCAAACACTGTAGGTGCGGATGCATGTCAAGACCCATGCTACCTGTATATTGGATAAGAGATATATCTACTACAAGCCATTTGACCTGATTGCTCACCGTAGAATGCTTATGCTGTACTTCTGACCAACTATTTTCTTTTTTGTAAATGTTTCTTTTGAAAATGCAAATAAATAAAGTAAAAAAAAAAAATGTTTGGGAGAGGGTTGCAGTTGACTTTTTTGGGCCTTTAGGAAATGGACTTCATCTCATGGTAGTCATAGACGAGTATTCACGTTTTTCTTTGGTGGAAGACCTATCTTCGACAACCTGTCGTGTAGTTCCTATAAAACCTATATAGGATCTGCACGTTTAGACAACATACACTGCGGGACTGGTGTCCAAACTGATTCCAGACACCCCCACCGGTTATGTTGGCCTGTGTCCCAGCTAGCTCACAATGCCAGTATAACCTCCTCTTACCAAGGAGAGAATAGTTCTCAGCAACTATCGAACATGACAACCCTGATCCCTCAGGACCGTGGAAACAGTAACTTACTTTTTGCTCAGTCACTCGTGCTCACTTGTTCTCAGAGAGATACACAGAATAAACGGTTGGGACGTTTTCAATAAGTATTTATTGAACAGTCGTTATTCTAGCATATAATAAGTGCACTGAAATCACCAGTAGACAGTAGCATATATAAATGAGTAGTAGCACTAAGAAAGTAAACAGATGGTAGGTTTCTACCATTTTGCTAAAATCATAAATATTGGCGGGTATATAAAATACATGGCAATAAAATACGTACTCCTACTATGCACCCTAACTAGATGTACCTGCGTGTACCCGAGTGTACCTAGCATGTGAGTAGGTGTAAAGCCAAGAATCCCTCTAGGATAAAGCCAACCCCATTACCTGATGTTAGCCTGCGGGACCCCTTTCTGGTCTCGAGCTGAACACCCCGCGAGGGATGTCAGACCACTGCGAGCTGGGGTATCTGCATGCAGGAACCTCAGAGTCTCGCGTCAGTGTGTTGGCATGAAAGTCATGATCTCCTCTCTCTATCTCAGCAAGATGTAGTGTTTATATACCCTAAGGTCTCCCCAGGAGTAGTACTACCTTGCTGTGCCAGTGTCGGACTTAGGATGTCGGGAATGAACTTTATACACAGTTATTATGCAGGAGATGATGGTCCTGCTGTGATTCCAAGAAGCTAAGAATCCTCATGCATAATTTATGAGGCCAGTGTCCAGGGAAAAACCCTGCGTACTTATGTGTAGTATTGTAACTGGGTAAAAGGTCAGTCCTCCAAATCCGTTATGTATATGGTATAGGAGAGAATGTAGGTGAAGGGTTATGATGATACCTAGACCTATATCGGGGTACCTATATGAAATATAACACCCACTCCCCATCCGACTGGACGACATTACTAAATTCTAGCGTAGTGCCAAGGCGTCTAGAGGATTGTACGCAACAAATAATAAAAACATTTTTAAGAGAAGTTAAAAAGCGTTTTAAAAAAACGCTTGAAAAGTGTTCTAAAAAAAAATCATTCAGGTAGTGGCTCTAAAGTGTCCGTTTATATAGTTCGAACAACTACAAGCATCTGAAAGCCATGCAGGTCAAAAAAGGTGTCAATTTGGAATTTCGAAAAAAGTCAAAGCCAAATTTTTCCGGCATACGACATGTGTCCTTGCTGGTAGACGCAACATTGCTGCTGTCTGCATACACAGCTGACGATCCTCACAGAGAATGTCAATTGAGCCCAGATGATCTTCCGTACTGCCTGCAGCAGATGCCGGGGCAGCCTGTGCCATGTCCAAGGCCTGAGTGTTGGAGGAGGCGGTGTCCATACCAACAGGAGCAGGAACTACCTGTGGTGGCTCTAAGAATGCTGCCAACAACATGGGAATGCGCTGAGGACATTGCAGAACATGTGCCGTTATCAGATCCAGTAAAGCATCAACGTCTGGTGGCACAACCAATGTCAGACAGAGGTCCAACATGCATTCTTCTCCGCAGAACAGGCATCGGAGAACAGGTAGGACACAGTCCAACCAGACTGGTCTAAATGACAGGAACCAAGAGGCGCTCAGTTCCCGTAGGTGAGGTGTGCCCAGATGTTGTACCATGCGATCATGGTATTTGCACTCCAGGAGAGCTGTTGCTACTTCCTTGGTGGCTGGGACGTCCATTGCGCAGCAGAAAGGTAACAATCAGGATTCCTGCTATTAAACCAGGATCAGCGGAAGCCCTCCAAAAATGCTTCCAAAGACGGAGTGTATAAAGTTTGGTACAACTCTAAGGACCGTCTGAAAGGTGCTTAACAGTCCGGAACCTATGGTCTTAAATAGGTGTACAATACCCGTCGTATCAGACATGTTAAAGATACGACTTACCATTTCTGTGAAATGGAAAGGGCAGTTTGTACGTATAAGTGCCTGTATCTCAGCCGAGGACCTTGCGATCTGGAGATCAAAAGTCTCCCGGGCGGAGGTTAAGGGCACGGTTTGTTGTAAAAGCATGGCTTTCATTCTGCTCAGAGTATCAAACCATATAAAGGAAACATTTGGCGAAGGCCATAACGGCGCCTCCCTGACTGTATGTGTTGGTGGAAACAATACTTGCATACAGCAAGTAACCCTGGAGCTCACGGTGACTAGATATGCGATGCCCGGAAGCATCCCACAACAACCTTGATCATTCAGCATCAAGTAACTCCCATTTGAGAGAAGCCTGAATACTGGATTAATCACAGCTGCCTGGGTACCCCTCAAGTGACAGGACAAGTTCGCCACAGACCCATTACAAACCCCGTGTAGCATAATATCCTGGCATATGAGAGATCCACTTAAAGCGTTCTCGCAGTTAGTTCCACTTAGAAACACTTCCAGATCCCCACTCCTGCATCGAAATCTGTATAGTAAATCCCAGGATTCTCTGATGAATTCCTTACCCATCTTTTCATATCTGCCTGCCTGTTGTTGTTCTAGGCAATATTGAAACTGGAAAGTTACGACCGGTAATGTTATATGGCCGTGGACTAACCATTCTGTGGATGGTGGCTCAGCCACAGTAAAGGGTAACCTATCCAGTTTCTCAATGCGCAGCATTGTATATTTTGCTCCCCTCTGTGCCGGTTTCATCTGTTTTTCTGACAGATTGTATGCAGAAAATAATGACGTAATGTTGATAAAACGCCAAGGCACATAACCGGCACGCAGTGACTGCAGCGTACAGCTTAACAAAATAATAGAACGTACCTGCGACTGTCCGTGTTGCAATATGGACAAATCCTGTTCTATTACATCGATAGCAGAAGATACAATGTTGCCTAGTGAATATATCCTGGATGTTAATGTAGTCATACCATTGTCAACTACGGCTAGCGCCTTTTCTAGGTTAATTCTATCTATTTCTCTTAATCTCTCTGCAGCTTCTTGTTGGGAGATTTTCCAGATTTCGTTATAGATATCATACAAAAAGCGCTTCTGACGTGGTTTTCTGGGACCTAATAAAAAATCCCAGAGGTCCACATCCTCTGAGAGTAAGGACAAGTGTTGTTTTACCTGGGGTAGTGTTGAGGTTTTTAGCCAATCAAGGCACAACTTCCCGACACTGTATAATGTCACTACCTCCGGATGTTCTCGTTGTACATAACGTGGGTCTGGTCTGTGGATACTAAATCCTCGGTGGTACCCCTGAATCTTTCCTGACATCTGTTTGTGTCAGTAGGCCAAACCAACCATCTCTTCCAATTGGGGTCTGATCTATTGTATTGCAATATGTTATCCAACTTAGCCCCTCTTCTGATGTAAAATTCCCCTCAGTGTTTAAAGGTGTTGGAATTTGAGGTGTGTTCAAGTCCTTATTCTTGTCTAATCCAAGACAGGAAATCTGTTGCACAGTGTCATTCAAAAAAATCATCTGTTGTGGAATGAGGCATGCTCTAAACAGTACTTCTGTCCCCTGGACTTGCCAGTCCCTAGAACCCCAGATTGATTTTAAATCTACAGTGTCCATCCAAAAGTCGAAACCCTGTTCAGACAGCTGGGTAATAAAGGAAACAGAATAAATCTGTTTGGTGTTGGTTAACATATTTTCTGTGCAGATATAGTTGCAACCTTATAATAATACGAGGTCGGGTCAGAAATGTTAAACCCTGAAAAATATGAAAACTTATGCAAATGTTTTTGAACTACTTTTTGGTGGTGTGGGACAATGTTCCCACTGGTGGTATGTGAAAACATTTCTAGGTTTGCTAGATTTATGCAAGAAATGATGACCATAATGTTGGAAACAATACATTTTGTCAAAATCTGATCTATCCTCTAACATTTCAGTGCTAGAAAATGCGGCAGATTGTTCTAAACCAGACAATAAGTTATTAACAGTTTCAAAATCCCAATCATCAGAAAATGTACTGGAGGTAATGATATCGTTCAATGAAATTTTGAACAAATGTGGAATTTTTAAAAATTCGGTCGGTCCAAATATATCAAAATTTACTTTGTCCCACACTATACCATCCGGTATAGGAACTGCTGAAATGTTCACGAAGGATAAGTCTCTTTGTTCACGATGAGATGAAACATGAGGTTTTAAAATTAAGTTTACTTTTGACATTGCAGAGCTCTGTTGAAGATAAGTTCCATTGATGAGCAAGTGGAAAGTTATTACTAATCCCAACCAGAAAAGAAAATATAAAATACAGGTGATTATCCAAAGTTCTAGCCAAGGTGATACTAAATAAGTTTTTCTAAGAAAGTTTAAAAAGTCTTTGATCCGTTGTTTGCAAAAAATTTGGGCTGGCGTCGTTTCAGGTTCAGTTGGATCCAATGAAAAGGTATCGAAGTCGATGAAATAGCCAGATGCAGTCCGATCTATCTTTGGTAGCTCAGCAGGTTTTGTTGAACTTGTTGATTGCTCTTGTTGGGGCATGTTGACGTAGACATCCTTGTTAGGTTGAATTGAGATTTGTCTTTCACTTTGATTTTGAGAGTTTGTGTCAAGGGGAACTAGTTCCATTGCATTGTTATTGATTCCGTTGCTTTGTAAAGGTGACTCTTCAAATGTTATGAGTCTTTCTGTTTGTACTTCCTGTATTGTAGCGAGAGGAGGACGTCAGCTACTCAGGAGCCCACGAGGCCTACTATTTAGTATCGGCCACATAGTGTGGTTTGATCAGATCGATTGAGACAAATCTCTTTTCTTTTCCGGCACGAGGCGGTAGAAGTACCATTCTTGATCCTTCAACGGCCAGGACAGGTAAAGGCTTTCGATAGGATGGCCCAAATTCTTTTTTGTCCACAATCTTTTCTCTGACCAGAACCCCAACTTTAGGAATCCAGGCAGATCTTGCTGTGGCTGACTTGACTTCCCCAGTGGCGGTTCTTTTTGTCTCGACGTTACTTAAGGAGGCTCTGGATTCATTCAGATCCTGTAAAACAGCCAAACGTTTATTGATGTCAAACCGTTTTTCATCCGCCACTGTGGCTTCACAATCGAGATCAGGTACCCACATTCTTGTCCCAAACAGGACCTCGTAAGGAGTTGCACCGCCTAGAGAGCTTCTTGGCTGGTTATAAAGGGCCCGCTGGATCATAAATAGGTGATTGACCCAACTACCACCCGAGCCTAATACCCTAGCTGTTAAAGATTGCTTTAAGTCCTGGTTTTTCCTCTCCACAACCGAATTTCCCTCGGGATGGTACGGAGAGGAGTACCGCAATGCTACACCCAAACTTCCCATGGCTTCCTTGTAAGCCCTAGAGCTGAACGCGGGCCACGGTCACAATGTAATGTGCCAACTGCGTATGTCCCTATGAAGACTCGCAAATCTTTTATAACAGTTCGGGCGTCAGCCGAGCGCTGAGGCCATACCCATAAGAATCTTAAGCAGGAATCCACTACCACCATGATATACTTGTAAGCCCCGTCAGATTGTAAGGGGCCACAGTGGTCCAGGAAATGCATGCGAGCAGTCTGTCTGATATTAACAATGGTGTCTGCGCTGGGCGAGCTACGGTGGACCCTTTTATCTGTTGACATATATCGCACTTTAAGACGAAGTCTTTGGTCTGCTTTGCTAACCCTGGCCACCAATAGCATTGTTTAAGTAAAGAAACCATCGCAGTAATTCCTGCGTGCGCAGAATCCAGACCCTCGTGAGCTGCCAAGATTAAACCTATCCTTCGATCCATGTTTGGTATTACTCTATCCCCCACTCCAGGAATCTGAGCAAATGGAACGTTGTTTGCATCTAACTTGTAGGAGTACTTGAGTGGAAAACCTTTAGGTAGTGCTTTGCTGTTATTGTGTGAAGCAATCACAGCTACCATTGTGCTACCGTCTACCCTCGTTTTAGAACGGGTGATTGCAGCTACGGACGCAGTGCGTACTGCCCCCTTTGTGGCTTCATCAGCCAATGAATTCCCTTCAACGTGAACGGCATCACGTTGATGACTCAGTGTGTGTATCACGTGAGCCCTTGGTAGTTCGCTTTAACTCTGCTACCTGTTCCCATAGTTTTCTATGTTTAATTGTGCCACCTTTTGCATCTCTGTACCCATTCTGTCCCCAATAGTGGAGATATTAGTTGTACGACTGGACACCGTAAAAGGAATCACACTCTATTAGTGTGGTGAATTCGGGATCCGTCTTTATTAGTGCCAGTAGTAGTGCTTTAAATTCTGCCAACTGAGCCGTGCAGTCTCCGAGAGACTGCGTTTTTGTACAGCTTGGATGGAACTTGTCATCCTGCATCCTACATTTCACAGTAGCGCATGCTGCACTGTATTGTTGCTTACTCCCTATGGCCGGTTGAGCAGATCCATCGGTGTAAATAATGTATTCATACCGATCTAGAGGCATAATTTCATTTGGTTGAGGATATTCTTGTTCGTATTGCAGGAATGCTTGTGTTTTTAGACTAGGGTCATATCTGTATTCCACATCTGTTGCAGTGAGAGAATTAGCCCATTGTATCCATCTTGGATGTAAAATATTTGCATTTGGGACACTTGCCTTTGTGGCAGCCTCTAAGGCTGGTACCGGGGTCACGACAATTATTCGTTTCCCCAGAGCCAGTGCTCTTTCTCTCACTACAGCAGTATGTACTGCTGTCAGAATTTTTTCTGTGGGTGCAAAACGCATTTCAGCGTTAGTGTACAAATGCGATTTATATGCAATTGGTACTGTTTCACCTTCATTAATGGTTAAGTAATTGTACCCTGATTGACCTGCGACCATGCGGATCACCAGGTTGCGTACGTCTATGCGTGTCTGTAAATGTTTTGATGATATCAAATCAGCTTGTAGGGAGCAAAGTATATTTGTGTGTTCCTGTGTCCATTGACTAACTGAAAAGTCAGGTCTTATTAGGTCGTAGAAAGGTTTTACTCTCTCTGCGTAATCCAAAATGTATGTTCTGCCAAAATTCAAAAATCCCAGTATGGACTGTAAATTTTTTAATGATTTTGGAGGTTGTAGCAGTGTGCCCTTTTCTAAAAAGTGGGCTGGCAGGCTTTTGCCTTCACTTGAAAGCTCATATCCCAAAAATAGGACATTGAGGTGGGCTATCTTTGATTTCTTAAAGTTAAATTTGTAGCCCTCAGAGACGAAACCCAAAATTATGGTGCTCACCCTGGTCAAGTGTTCCTCTAAGTCATCACCTGTTAGATAAATATCATCTACATAGGATAATGCTTCCTCATCCAAATTCTGTAGTAACTTTGTTACCCTCCTTGAGAATAACCCCGGGCTATTCTAATACCTTTGGGGGAGTCGACAAAATTGACGCTGGGACCCTAGCACTGAGAAGGCTGTCAAATATCTGCTTTCAGGCGCTTTGTTTTGGCAGAAAATCCATTTGAGATATCTAATGTTGTTTTGCATTTTTTCCGCACAATGTTATTCCTTAACGCGGCACTGTGTGCATTCTGAACTGCAAATGTTTTTGTGCATGAATTTAAGTGTCTGTAGTCTAAAACTAGACAATATGAATTGTCGGGTTTCATTACGGGAAACAAAGGATTATTCATTGATGAAGTGCATGGTTCAATTACACATTGGTATTCAAGTTGATCTAAGATCCCCCTGACCTGTTTTTTAGCTTCCTGTTTTATGGGATACTGTCTTTGTGGAGTTGGGTTTGTTTTTATTGGAATAACGTGGTGGGGAGACTTCTCATCCCACACAACATGGTTGCGGTATAACACTGGAGCAAGGGCTACAGCTCACTCCTGTGCATATGTATGTCTTAGGTGTGCGGGACTAGGTCGGAGAAAGCTGGAAAAATTACAGTTTCCACCTTTTGGCATTCCATAACAATAGTAGGCGGACAATCTTTTTCCGCTAATAGGATGTCATAGCCCAAAGTCAGGTTCTCCCCGAAGAGACCCTTAACTTGTCTCGGCTTGTCCTCCTTCATTTGGAGTGTTATTTTATGTTACTTGTGTGGGACACTCACCCTAGGGTCAGGTGTTTCCACTGTGATATACTCACTCAATTCCGCTGTCACCAGAAATTCCATCAGGTTCCAGCGAGCTATTGTTACCTCTGCCGCGCTGTCTAGCATCGTCAGAGCCCATTCCCCGTTCAGTAGCTGAGTCCTCAGAATTCTGGGCATGTCTAACTTTGAGACCTGCTACCTTCTTCTTTTTAAATTGAGGTTTTGCTTTAGGTTTTTCTTCTTTCTTTGTAGCGTAGTCTGAAGTGCGTTGCTTGTCTCTGGACTTTGTACGCTCTTCTTGTCTTTGTTCTGACCGTCCTTCCCTCTCAAAGTTTTTTGATGAACCCTGAAAGGAACGAGAGGAACGTGCATCAGTGTTCTGATACCTGTCAGGTTTTTTAATGTTATCTCTATTCCTAAGATTATATCTCCTTTTTGGGGGCTGCTGCTGAGTAGACCTTCCCCTGGAGTGAGATCTGTTCTTTTGTTGTTTATTATTGTCCCATTTCTTCTTTGAAGAAACTGGTGTTTGCTTTGCCTGTTCTTTATCTGAACTCCCCATTATTTGTGGTTTTACAGGTCTAGCTCCCAGACTGTCTCTACCTAACTCTGTATAAGCAGTTTCAATTATTTTAGGTAGTTCTGTATCTTGTTGTAATGGAGTGAACTCTCTCAGGCGTTGGCGTATTGCCACTGATGCTGCTTCTCCTTTAATATTCGCCAATATTATCGCAGATACCTGGGCAAAGTTATTCAACAACTTCATCCCCAAGTTTAGAGCAGGCTCTGCTCCATACTTGTTCTGTATTTGTCTTAATACATCTGGTATTACCGCTAAAGAAGGGATACCATGAGTCCTGGTATATATTGCAGCGAAGACTATGCCCCAAGAGGTACAATCCTCTATAGAGGGAGCTATCCTCATTGGCAAGCAAATAGTAAGTATTCTATGCTTTTCGTTAGGACCAGTGTGTGGAAACACCGCCTCCAGTTGTGTAATTTTCTGTGCTATCCAGAAGGGCATTTGTTCACGTTTTGTGGGCATTTTACCCATTACTGCGTGCAGTGTCTGTGGTGTAATTTTTGTTGTAGGAGTTTGGGCTGGTCCTGGTTGTGTAGCCGGTGCGGGCTGAAGTGTGATTGTTCTCAACACAAACTGTGTCATATATCTGTAAAGTCTTATTAATTCTCTATGCTGTAAAAGTAAGTCTCCTCCTGGCATTGTGTCAATGTCAGGATGTGGTGTGTATGCCGCTAAAACTGGCCATGTTGCTCCGTCTCTTCCAAGTGGACCGAGTCTTACTCTATTTCTTGTATGGGGAGGGCGCCTTTAAACCAGTAGAGGTGTTCTTCATAAGTGAGTGGAATTTCAATGTCCTCATATGGACTGTACTCATTTGGTATTTCATCTTCTACATAGTAGTGAAATGTTTTAGGGGCCCATTACGATGACGGACGGAAGGCCATCCGTGCTGGTGGCGGTGGCGGAAAACCGTAATGTTTTCCGCCCCAGGTGCGGTCATTGCGACCACCAAATCACAATGGTCCAACAGAGGCCATTTACTGTCCACCGCGGTCTGTCACGCTCCGCACGTTTTTTGCGTTCGCAAGGGTGGCGAACGGAGCAAACAGAGCAGGACCGGCGTGCGGAAACACGTTCCGTCCGCCAACCAGATCACGATGTTGCAAACAGCCCTTCCCACCGCCGCGTAAAAACCACCACATTGCGGATGGCGGAAATACAACAACGGAGAGGAAGAGCCGAAACAGAACCCATCTAAACCACCGGAGCCGCCATGGATCCAGCGCCACAGGCCTTCCCACTGCTCTACCTGCTGCACCTCCGGCAGATAAGACGCTGCCACGCTTAACAGCAGAGGTACGTACCAAACATCTCCACGCATGCAACCCCTGAACAACTAAAACTCCCAGCAAGCGTGGCGGCACCACGATGAATGTGGCAACCTAACAAATGCAAAGTGCGAGGCCCACTCAATTCCCATGAGTGACGCTCGGTGCCCCTGAAGGCAATCGGGGCCAATGACGAGCCTCGCAGTTGCAGAGCGTGCACACCGCAACATCTAAACATGTACGGCGGAGGCACCCATTGGCTGATGGCTCATCCGCATAGTGTGTGCCACACCGCGGCGGCCCGGAAGCTGCGACCTCAACCCTGCAACATTCAATTGGGGCCAATGCGTGTCATCGCTGCGGATGCCAGCTACCACGCATGCGAACACATACTGCATTTGCATTGGCGCCCTGCGAATTACATCACACATCACAGCTCATTCGCCTAAAGTGATTGGTGCACCGCTATGTGTAATGTTGTGGGGCACGAGGCCCCCATGCATATAAGGTAACCACACAGACACTGTACTTGTATGGGAGAACTGGCCCAGGGCACGTGCGTCCGGCCCCGTTTGTTGGCAGGGTCACAGGTCCAGTGACGCCTGTGCTGGGTAACTGTGGGGTGGGGGTAAGCCAGCCCTCTGGGAGTGGCTGGTACATCAGAACAACTAGAACAGTGACCAGCTGCTCACTACACTGTGAAGGGATGAGAGAGTGTGACCTTTGAGTCAAGTACTTCACACACATGGTATGTCCAAGAAAGGAGAGTGAAATTACATACATCGTCATGCCTCGTGGCCAGCATGGACTGAAATGAGGGAAGGAGTCAAAAGGCCAAAGGTCTCTCGCACTGTACCAATGTTGTGTAATGAAACATCCAACCTGTGAACATCGCTTGTATATCCCTTGACATCTGACTGGCGTCTCTTGGCCAGGGGTCGTCCTGTGAAGGGCCAGTGACGTAGGCAGACAATCTGAGGTGTCCATTGTCTGCAAATCAGACATACTTGTAATCCCTAGCACTCCCAACACACGTACTGGTGTGGCGTGCAGTGTGCCTAGCTGCCATTGCCTGCAAATGTTCCCACACACGTCCTGAGTCAGTGCTTCTCCAGACCAAACGCCCTCAAAAATCCTGCCCACCAGTATGGATGACATGTGATTACCACACCTTGTAAACCTCATTGGCTTTCGTGACATTCCCTGTAGACGGATGTACTTACATACTTGCATGACTGATTGTCTCTGTACAATGTGTGCATGACGTAAAGTACTGTCACACCCTACACTGATATCAGTAGCGCCATACAACAAATGAAATGCACATGAGCGAGTGGCTATGGAGAGATGACGGGCGCTGGACGAGGGTGGCAGAGAGGGAAGCCGAGGAGGAGGGCATGAGTGAGAGCATTAGAAGTGTCACTTGCCTGATACTCCCACCTCAGGTAACCTCCTCCTCCCATCATGAGGACCCTTCATGGATAAACACAATTCATGAGAGTGATAACATCTAGAAAGAGAATTTGGAAGGAAAGAGTGCGTCTCCCTGGTCCTTGTAAAACTGAGGAGAGATAAAGGAGGGCCATGAAGCAGGCCTGGCGAGAGACATAAGTGACAAATCGGGCATGCAGTGGCCCACCCGAATGCCTCGTTGGACCACACAAATAAAGATTCCTGGAGCCGTCCCTGCCTGGGAGGCATACCAAATGTTGATGGGAGCCATTGATGGTACACACATTGGCCTCGTACCACCACAGGCAAGTGAACCCATCTATAGGATCCTCAAACACTACCACTCCATCAACGTAAAAGTGGTACGACAGGCGGAGCAGATCATCTCACACGTGTATGCAGAGTATCCAGGGTCGGCACATGACTGCTACATCTGGCGGACCAGCAACATCACCCCCGCTCTCAAACCACACATGCCCAGTGACAATGACAGTGGTGAGGAAGAAGGCCTTGACCAGCGTCAACAGCTCATCGTCAACTACTTCCGTTGAGTGTGATTCAACAATGATCGACTACGACTGTGTCTGTGTGCCTTGCTGTTGTCTCACAGACTTTGACAAATGTTCATGTGATTTCGTACACATACTGGACTATGCACAGGATTTGATAACCTGTGCATGCAGGGACTGAGCACAACGAAGCACCCCTACGCACAGGACACCATTGCCATACTGCCTCACTTGCTCTCCTACTCACTCTGAGGCATTCAAGCGCCTGTACACAAGCAGACAAGTTGAACACAAGAAATGTTTCCAAATGTGAAGTTTTTACTACAGTGTCAAAGCATGCAACATACGTGCCACAACAGGTTGAAAATGCATGAGTACCCAACCAGTAACCACAGTGACATGTCCATTTAACATGAAGCAAGATGTTGCATCAATAATCCCTCTGGACGTAGAACCACGAGCATATCCCCCCACCCCTTGCAGGTAGGAGTTGTATGGGATGTCCCTGGTCTATGGGCTTTGTCAGCAGAACCCATCCCTCTGCCTATGTATGGTGACATTTGCAACACATTTGCTGTGTCGCTCTCATCACTGGATGGATCACTCTCCAAGTGTGGGGCATCTAGCCCGCATTCCCATGTCATCCAAAGGGGATCCGTGTCCTCTTGCAGCTGTGAGACTTGGTTGGGTCGGGGTGCCAGGGCCACACCAGAACAGAATGACAAGGGACAATGTCCTCCGACCACGGACAGAATGTACAGACAGTACTCTAGGACCGCGCAGAGGACAAGCTCTGCGGACACCTCTCATGTGACAGACATATACTAAGGTACTTGCAGGGCACAGGTCCCAAAAAAAGAAGTGGGGGGACTGACCAAGTAAGACAAAATGCAAATGACCTCACAACGTTACGACGTAGCGCTAAGAAAGAAGTAAAATAGTGCGACAGAAATGATTTGTGCAAATACTGGGACAGACTAACCCATCTGACAGTCTTACAGTGTCTGCATTGATACACATGGACAGAACACAGGCAAAAGCATGCCTCCCTTAAGTCCCCGTGAACAGAAGGCAAGCTGTGTGCCTATGTTTCCCTCTGTGGCATCCACATCCAAATGTAAGGTTCAAGGCGGCCCCCAGTCAGCATGTACAAACAGAAGGAGGCTGGATGGCCCCTTTACTTCGGCCCGGCTGGAGGTGAAAAAAGGCTCACTCGCTGCCTGCACGTTGCTGCAGGGAATGGAGAGCAGTCAACGTGCAGGTGCTGCTGAACGTGTCCCGGTAACTGGAGAGTACACCGGGACAAGTTATGCATATTCCTGTGGGGACCAGCATCCTGGCAGGGGGGACGGTGTCCACCCCGTGCAAAGAGGGGAGGGACGCTGTGTACCTGCGTGTACACCCGATCCGAGCCCTGGGTACTTGCAAAATAACAACGCCATGTAATCTTCGTGCGCCACATCTGCATAATGGAAGCCGGGCTCATGCCAGACGACAACGTCCACAACGGTCAGATGACAGACTCCACTTGCTCCGGTCTGTGGTACCAAGCGAAACAGACCGCAGAGCTCAGCATAGTCAAAGCCAATGTCGACAGGGCTAAAGTCAGAGAGCTGGTTGCCAGTTCTTGTCAGGAGGCGTGAAGAAAGGGAAACGATGATTGAATTAGTCACCAACAGTTCCTGTTGCTGTGAAGTAGTTACGAAACCAAGAAGGTACAGGCAGCTTCGAAGGCAATCAGTTCCAAGAGACGATCCAGTTCATCTTCAGCGAAGAGGACCGCCATCTAATCCAGCAGTATGAAGGAACAGATGTGCTCCTCGCACCACTAGGTTGCAAGGTGCATCCCATCGCAACCTGGAAGAGGTTCGATGTAGGCATTGCACAAGAGCCATTGCGCAAACGCACAGGCGAAGCTGTCAGCCTGCCTGACACATTGAAAGGCATCCCATAAACGTGTCTCACCAAAGCAGTCTTGCTCATGGACTAACAAAGGAGTCACCCACAGCTCATGATCCAGGTCAGCAAGGGCATGTGTTTGAAAGGCAGACATCCATGGCCCACTCAAACAGACATCTCTTGCAGGAAAGACGGGTTGCACGCAGGTGAAATAGGCATTGCGGAACGTTAGCCCATAACTGATGCCCAGCACAGCCAGTGGGACACATCCAAAGAGAAGCTGCATGCGGGCATGGTACAGTTGCAACTGCCCGGGCTCGGCCTGGCCCACTGGATGGTCAGACATGGCGTGAGAGCAATCTCAGAACCAGCGCTCAGCTGTACAGCAAAACTTATGATCTGAGACCGCTAAATGCAGTGTGCTAATTGGAGGACTGACACCCGGTGGTACTCCCGGAAAAGCATGGAAGGAAGGGACAAGGCCAGAGCCCACAAGTCTGATAAAAAGTGTGCAACGGCCTTCAGCATCAGACGCTATCAATAATTTGTGTGTCAGTTCACCGCGAAAATAGTGGGAGAGCCGTGTTCAGCAGTGACTGAATAGCGCGGGACCGTCAAGACACCTGCATTTCGCTTGACTCTTGCCGATTAGGGATGTTGTCCAAGCAGCCAGGGTTTGATAAATGGGACCTGATCGGCCTCTCGAAGGTTGGAGATATGTGAAAGGTGGGTGGGGTGACTCCATTCACTGACTTGCAGAGAGACTACCAGCTACAGGGAGGGGAGACTTTTCGTTATCTCCAGGCTTGCAATGCTCTCCGCAGAGCTATCCCTAAAGGGACAGATTTGCCGGTCTCCACGCCCCTAGAGGATAGACTCTTAGACGACTATCTCCAGGAGAAAGCTATCTCACTAACCTATCGTAAAATACTGAATAACACACCAGATACCCAGGAGAGAACCCGCTTAACATGGACAGCCGACATAGGAGATATAGACGACGACAACTGGCGGGAGGCCCTCGCCTCCCCTCGCGAGGTAGCAATCCGCTCCCGCTTTAAACTTATTCAACTTAAATTACTCCATCGAGTCTACTATACTAGTTCATTGCTGGTCAAGATGGGGCTCCTGGATTCCCCGACTTGCTCTCGGGGATGCGGTCACGTTGGCACCTACATACATCAGTGGTGGGAGTGCCCGATCCTTCGGGAGTACTGGGAGAAGATTATATCAGATATGCCCCGGATAAGTAAGGTGCCTATTGATGTCTCCCCTCGTCTCTGTCTTTTAAATATTTGGGAGGCCACGGACCTGTCCCGAACAGGGAGGTTGCGGGTTTCTTTGGGCTGTATGGTTGCGAAACGTAATATAGTGAGAACATGGAAAGGAGGAGTTCCACTACGACACACTGATTGGGAGTCCGATATGGACTGGTGTATGCAGGCAGAGAGAGTAATTTATGAAAGTAGGGGTTGCCCGCACAAATGGACGAGGATATGGGGCCCATGGAATAAAAGTAGGGGCTTTCTCTGCACCCCGTTCGCCGATTCCCCCACAGCACCGCTTGAAAACATAGAAGTTTGAAGTGTGAATGCAAGGGAAACTACGAAAAAGATGATTACACCACTGATCCTGTGAAAAATGTTCTATCTTGATTGTATTACCTTATCATGACTATCTGGGAATGTTGATTACTGCACCGTAGTGCATCTGTCTTGTTGTGTGGTTGTATGTTGTTTCTTTAATAAAAAAGATTTTTTTTTAAAAAGACACCTGCAATTCGAAGGTCTCCGGTCTGGTGTGGGAGCGACTACTTGTCTAAACAGAGGCCCATTGTGCATGCACACTCATTGAAGTATGCTTTCGCTGTGTGAATGTGAGGCCAAAATGACTATCCACAATCACTCATGGGGTAGTTAGCTGAACATTGCCACAAAAGGACACGTCGTGCAACAGATCCTATATACGTGATGCCTGGCCTGTGCACGCAGCTGTTGTACTCATGCAGGAACAGCGAAAGTGCGTTTGAAACCAGATTTGGCATGTGCATGTTGTCAGGGACTGGTATTCATGTGGTTGAACATGCATAAATCGCACGTGTATTCAGAAAATCCCTGTGCAACAGTACTTGAGTGTGTTAATGCGACAATGTCCACATTGTCCACATGACAGGATGTGGTGTGATGCTGGCTCCTGTGGGCACACTGCTAAGGATTTCATTGGTCTGAGCTATGTGATCTGTGATAACTTCCGTCATGTCCATGTTTGTTGGTACTTACCAGCCTCCAGTCCCCCCTCGACTCATGTGAGACTCTCTGGGTGCATTATGGCAGGCACCTTCTCCTCCCATTCAGTGAATGTTGGTGGTGGGATGGGAGGGCCGCCACCAGTTTTCTGTGCCGCCGCGTGGTTCCTCTGGGCCCGTAGCTTGAGCCAGCCCTTGGGGTCGCACCACCGCTTCCTGATGTCACGCACAGTGTGTAGGGTGGTCCCTACGGCATTGACTTTGCTGTGGATCCTTGCCCGCATCTGATTCTTGCGCGCAGGTGGGGTGTGTTGGACCAGGTGCCCGTACAAATGTGGTTCTGCCCTGATTGTCTCGTCTACCATCACTTTCAACTCTGAGTCGGTAAAGTTGGGCATTTTCTTGGGGGGCATGGTGCAAATGAATGAGGGGTGCAGGGTGCAAGGTGATGTTGGAGATATGTGTAGTGTGTGAGGTGTGTGGGTGGAAGTGGTGTTGTGTGGGGATAGGTGGGTGTGATGTTGTGCAGTGTGAGTCAATGGTGTCCTGTCTCTCTGTCTCGGCTTGTGGTGTGCAAAGGATGCTGGTCCAAGATGGGGTTGGTTTTATACTGTGTTCTGTGGGTGTGTCCACATGGGTGTTGACCTCCAGATGTCTCTTCCATGCTGCGCATGGCTTTCCCTACCAGGAGCAAGTTGGGGTGTATCATTGTGGCGTGTGTGTTGTGGTTGTGGGCGGCAGGGGGTACAGGCACACTTCGGGCGTTGTTGTGAAGTTGGTTCCGTCCGCCATTCATTTGGCCTATGTGCGTGCGCGGCGGTCGGACGCAGTGCTCAGTCTGCCAGCTCCGCATTCTCATCGTAATTGGCTGTGCGGTCATGCCGCGGCAGGAGCGGGCTTTTAAAGCCTTTGCACAGCTTTCCCCATCCGACGCAGTTGGATTTGCAGCTTTGTCAAATGTGGTGGACGGTCTTTTGTGGCATCCTTCCGCCGCGGTCTGATTCTGCGTACATTGCATCGTAATTTGTCCGACGGAAATGCCGCAGGTCATGCAGGGGGATTCTTCCCAATACCATGGCGGTCGGAGGGCTTTTCCGTCCGTCATCGTAATGAGCCCCTTAGTTTGTGCATTCGCCTGCGGGAATTTAATCCATGAATAGAATACCTCTCTTCTATATGATTTGTGTGCCTCAATGACAAAAGTCACTTGCCCACCCCTAATTGTAACACCATATGCTACTAGCTTTAGGGTGACAGCATTTCTAACATTATCTGCAATGTATATTGCATTGCATTGTCTTCTTCGGCTGAGAAGTTTAGTGCATTTCCTTCATCTACGTCTCTCTGTTCAGTCATTATTTTTAGAAGGGAGAGGGTTCCAAGGGAACTGAGATAAGGTGTTATGCACATTAGGAACACTGTATCCTTCAAGCTTGATTAAACCAACAGCCAATACATAGGAATTTTCCTACTCAGCTGCGGCAGATTTGTTCCCTCCCACTCCAGACGTCTCTGGGGAAAATGTGAGTAGGGGTCTCTGAGAATAGCACGACTGAACTACTCAGATATGACTGTTAAATAAGTGCCAATACCAACATTGGCAGCGCCATGTCGTGTAATTCCTATAAAACCTATATAGGATCTGCACGTTTAGACAACATACACTGCGGGACTGGTGTCCAGACTGATTCCAGACACCCCCACCGGGTATGTTGGCCTGTGTCCCAGCTAGGTCGCAATGCCACTATAACCTCCTCTTACCAAGGTGAGAATAGTTCTCGGCAACTATCGAACATGACAACCCTGATCCCTCAGGACCGTGGAAACAGTAACTTACTTTTCACTCAGTCACTCGTGCTCACTTGTTCTCAGAGAGATACACAGAATAAACGGTTGGGACGTTTTCAATAAGTATTTATTGAACAGTCGTTATTCTAGCGTATAATAAGTGCACTGAAATCACCAGTAGACAGTAGCATATATAAATGAGTAGCAGCACTAAGAAAGTAAACAGATGGTAGGTTTCTACCATTTTGCTAAAATCATAAATATAGGCAAGTATATAAAATACATGGCAATAAAATACGTACTCCTACTATGCACCCTAACTAGATGTACCTATTTGTACCCGAGTGTACCTAGCATGTGAGTCGGTGTAAAGCCAAGAATCCCTCTAGAATAAAGCCAACCCCATTAGCTGATGTTAGCCTGCGGGACCCCGTTCTGGTCTTGAGCAGAACAATCCGCGAGGGATGTCAGACCACTGCGAGCTGGGGTATCTGCATGCAGGAACCTCAGCGTCTCGCGTCAGTGTGTGGGCATGGAAGTCGTGATCTCCTCTCTCTATCTCAGCAAGATGTAGTATTTATATACCCTAAGGTCTCCCCAGGGGTTCTACCTTACTGTGCCAGTGTCGGACTTAGGATGATGTCGGGAATGAACTTTATACACAGTTATTATGCAGGAGATGATGGTCCTGCTGTGATTCCAAGAAGCTAAGAATCCTCATGCATAATTTATGAGGCCAGTGTCCAGGGAAAAACCCTACGTACTTATGTGTAGTATTGTAACTGGGTAAAAGGTCAGACCTCCAAATCCGTTATGTATGTAGTATAGGAGAGAATGTAGGTGAAGGGTTATGATGATACCTAGACCTTTATTGGGGTACCTATATTAAATATAACAAACCCATCTCAAAGTCATAGAACGGCTTGATGGCATCTGCGCAGCATAGGGCATCCCCAAATCATTAAATCTGATAATGGCCCTCCCTCTAACAGCAAAGAGTTCAGAGAATTTCTTGTCCAACTCAATGTCAAACACCAAAAGAGTGCACCCTTCTGGCCCCAGGCAAATGGTGTAGTTGAACGATTCATGGGCACCCACAAGAGGGTCATTCATTGAGCGGCCATGAAGGGAATCGATCTAAACTAAGCCCTGTACCAGGCCCACCGGGCCCATCGATTCACCCCGCACTCCACAACTGGTGAGAGTCCAACCACCTTGCAGTTTGGGATAGCCTTTAGAACAAAACTACCCCAATGGACCCCAGATTGATCAGTGAACAAGGACAAGGTTCGAGACACTGACACGACTTGGAAAAGAAAAATGAAAGTGTATGCAGATCAATGTCACCATGCCCAGGAGACAGTCTTAAACAAAGGAGACTGGGTACTGGTTAAGCAGAGATGAAGACAAAAAAACAGACACTCCTTTTGCCTCTGATCCTCTACAGGTAGTGGTGTGCAAGGGATATATGATAACAGCACATCGTCCCGGACAATTCATCACTCAGGACACGTCACATTTCAGACACCTAACGCAACACTTGTCGAGTCCTGAAACAAGTGTGAATCAGCTCTGCCAGCAGGGCTGCACCTTAGCCTATGTCACCATTGTCCGATCAGGGTGGACCTCGATCATCTCGGATCACCCGGTCCGGACAACAAGTGCAAACCCCTCACCAACTGATTGAAGAAATTATATTTTCGTGATGTTCACCACTTTTTATTTAACAAAGGGAGAGATGTAGCAATTTGAAGTTGTGTGGTTTAGGAGGCTCGTGACTCTCTGTGGACTCAGTAGAGGAAACACTTGATATGCGGGGAGATGTCAGGGTGCGGTTAACGTGGAGTCTGAGGTAATGCACAGTGTGTGAGGGTATTCTGGGAAATAAAGAAGTATTTGACTGCAGCTCCAGTGTGGCGTATTTCATTCGCATGCTCCAGGGCTGGTGAAGAGGCTACACTCTCTTGCACTTTAGCCACCCCACAGACTTCTGCCTTTGGGTAGATGTACCCTAAGATTCTGTGGGCCCAATGTATTTCCACACCTTAAAATATTTGACAATCCCTGAATAAGTGGCACGTGCGACCAGCTGCCTCGGGCATGTATTTGATCAGATCATTTCAGGTCTTTGCTAGGACTACCCGGACGCAATGTATTGGTTTACTCTAAATCAATAGTTTACCCCCAAAGCTATTAGAGTCTAAATCCTACCTAAAGAGAAACCAACTTTAAACATCTGATGCCCCCCACTGTTACTAAATGTGCGCAAGATACAGTCCTTGTAAATCATACTCTTAGAAAAAGTGAGAATTGCAAGGTCACCCTTAGCCTTTATGCTTTGTCAGTTAACATAATGATGACTCATCTTGCCCGACCGTGCAAATCGAGGATCCAAATTCTTCTTACATCATCACCTGAAGCATCTCTTAAATTGATGTGACCTTTATTGGCAGAAGTCAAGCATACAAAATACCTGCCATTCAGAAAAAAAGCCTATAAATGTAACCATATAGAAGACTCAAAGAACTGCACTAAGAAGGAATTCCACATTTTGGGAAATTTCATGCACAAAATTACACAATCCCAATCCCGCTCAGTCTTTGTTATGTTGGGAAGCTATTTTGAAGATGCTATAACAAAAATATGACAGTGATTTTCCACAATCTGCTAATGGTTTCCCCTGGCAATAGATTCAACTAACTCAAGTCCCCTAAGTCTTACTCTGAAAAACTCACAGTATCTTTATTTTTTCAGTCAGTGGGGTAGCGGGCATCATTTAACTTTTAACTAATTTAAAATCTACAAGATCTGGATCCGGTTGGAGGACGGATCCCGAGAGCTCAGCCTAACCACTTAAAACCATTTTCAGCATACTTATTACCCTCTTCCTTCATTTAGTGTTGGTTTGAGTTGGCACATCACATTGATTCTGATCAAGTATTAGGATGAGCTGCATAGGGCATGCAGCGGTCACCTGGCTGCTGTCACGGTCCCCTCAGACCTATTTGTGTCTTTTGATACTATGGATCAAACCATCTCTTTTTCAACAAAAGCTCGAAATACACTGGCTGGAAGTTTCTATATATCCTCAGATTAAGATTTCCTTAACCCCCAGTATCAAATAGAGAAAGTTAAAGATGTGTTCTCTGTCTCGCAGAAAGACAGGAACGCCACCCAGCTCATCAATTTTGATATTATGACTTTTTTCTGTCATCTTTAAAAGAGATTCCTGTTATAATTCAGCCTTATGTAAATAACAGACCCTTACATTTAGGGCCTGAAAGAATCCGTCTTAGCAGACCATTTGCCCGAAAAGACATGAGATAACTGGGCAACTGACAAGGATGCATAGATGATGTGATGAGTGCATCACACTGCAGAGAATGATGGATGGTACTTAGGTACTGTGAGTGAACATAAACTGTGGGATGGGGGCTGTTATGTTCGCACCATTTCTA
Organism: Calotriton arnoldi; assembly: GCA_963921515.1. Lineage (NCBI taxonomy): Eukaryota > Metazoa > Chordata > Amphibia > Caudata > Salamandridae > Calotriton > Calotriton arnoldi. The sequence goes on from CAWUFW010019918.1 coordinate 98,519, forward strand.
AAGCATTTGTCATCATCTTCCAGGCTGCCTTTCACCCAGGGGAGTGAGTGGGTGGAGGGTCTTATCAGAGAGAGTCCGGCCATTAGTGAACTTTCCAATGCTTCAGTTTATTGAAGAATTACAGTCTTTCATAGAATGAGTGGCAACTGAATCGTAGAAAATGTGAGAAGAAATACTATGGAGGAAGAAGTAGAACTAAAGGTGAAGAATAGTAATGCGGAAAGGTGCCACTATGCCTGACTTTAATAAGATTGGTAATCAACAATGTTCCAAAAACTGTGGTAAAATTGCAATCATTATTGTTTTATACTCCAGAGTGTTCTCTGCTAGAGGAATTGCTATTGACATGCAACAAGACAGAATTTGTCATTTCTCTGGTAGGGAATTCTGTAGTCTAAAGTTACTTGGCCTCAATTGATCTTGAGCAACTGGATGAAATACATTGTCAAGCGAGCTTATGCAATGTTATGCAGTTGAGTTTTCTGCTGTGCCTCCAGAATTGTTTCTTGGCCCAAGAGGAGTATCTCAGACTAGGGTTCCACATCTAGTGGCCTGCTACACATTTTCTCGAAAAAGGCGATGTTAAAAAGTAACATTTCCTTGGTAAGCCACAGAGTGGCATACTTACAAGCCCCTATCGCCAAAGGAACGTCACTTTTTATGACATTCCTGTGGCGATAAACCCTTCGCCTTATATAAAAGGCGACGTTAAGCCACTTAACGTGGCTTAATGCTGCCTTATAAATAAGGCTCCTTTTCAAGTTACACTTAGCATAAATAGGGGCGTGCAATGGGTGTGGCAGTGGGCGTTCTGCCGCAGCACACATTGATTTTGATGCTGCCTCCTATGTACAAGAGTGGAGCAAATAGGAGGCAGTGCCAAAATTAAGACCAGGGAAAACCTGGTCTTAACATTGCTAAAAGAGAGAAATGCTTAGTTTCTCCTCGTTTTTGCTGTTTCTATGTCTGCTGCATTGTGCAGCAGACATAAAAACAACAAATCACCATGAATGATTGTTTATGTGCAGAAGGTGTCCCTTCCTGCACATGAACAATTATTTAAAAAATGACGATATGCAACTTCTATGTGTGCTGCACTATATAGCACACATAGGTGTTACAAATCGCCATTCTGGATTGTTTATGTGCAGGAAGGGACACCTTCCTGCACATAAACAATCATTCCCTCAACGCAGGCACCCTTGCACTGGGCAAATAAAAGGAATTCTGTTGTGGTTGGATTGAGCTTCAGGTAGGCACTGGACTTCTGGGCCTGCATGATGGGCAAGAAGTGTTTCAGGCATTGAATGTCTGAAGTATAGAAGTCTTTCAAGAAGAGTTGTGAATCATCGGAATATTGGTGAATCTTGATGCTGTTATCTGTGAGTAGCACCAAGTGGCTCCATGTAATGGTTAAAGATGACAGTAGACAGTGCGGAGCACTGGCGGACTCCACCTATGATAGGGATCTTTTATGACCTGGAGGTGCTCATGTGATCAAATTCTTGTTTATTGGAAAGGTAGAAGTTGAACCAGTGAAGGAAATTGCAGGTGAATCCAATTTGAGACTCCTGGGTGCGTGTGAAGTTAGGATGGTTGACTGTGTCAAAGGCAGCTAAAAGGTCCAGCAATATCAGGAGGCAGGGTTTATTTTCATCTTTGGTTGTCAATTTGAATTTAGAATGAACAAATATTGGAGGATATTCTCAAGAACGTGCGATAATCTTCACCAAAATATGTTAACGCAACTTTTCACATCGCCGTCTATCGCGGGAAAATAACTCCGTGTTAACGTCGTATTCCCAACACGGCGGTAACATGCGATAGTCTCCCGACAACGCGTCAAATGTCTGCGATAAAATTACCTGGACGGCGATAAAAATCAAAACCCAAACGTGAAAAAAGTTGCGATGTGCCCAACTGCGATAAAAAATTCAGCGAAAAGCAGCGCCAGGCCTGCAAGTCACACAAGTCAGGCGGGAAAAACCACTAAGCAGCAAACAAAAACACAACCAAGACACAAACAACCGCGAAGCACCATGGAGGTAGCCGGAGCAAGTACAGAGGACAACCAGAACCCCACAAGCCCCACGGAGGACCAGCCTGGGACCATCATTGGGGAGACGGTGGCAGGATTTGGGGGACCGGACACTGCACAACATGACCTGACCCAACAGCAACAGGGCGAGTAACGACTAGGGACTCGGGGGACAGGGGAGATGGGCACAGTGGCACACATGCACAATTGAGTATAGCACATCTGCGGACAAACCATGCCCAAGAGTCACAACTCCGAACAAGAGACCAATTTACCCAAGTCCGCAACATCTCAGCACTGTATAAGCACAGAAGTGAAAGGCACACCGCCTGAAAGGGATAAGGGCCAGCAAAATCAGAGCTGAAGGGGCAACTCACCCACAATGCAGCACACACACATAAGAATCAGAGCACCTCAACACTGACAACAATGTGGTACAAACTGCAACCTTCACACAACAGAACAGAGGACACAACTGCTGCCGCTTGTGTGTAGAAAATGGCCATTCGCATGTGGCATAGCAGGAAACTGTGAGATGATAATGTACAAGTACACCCTCACATCCCTGATGGTGTAGAAATGTCAACTGTCCCGCATCAAATTGGCATCTCCTCACAAGCAGTCACAATGTACATTGTCATGCAGTCTGTATGTAAACTTGTACAATGCGTGAACATACATGTGAACACAATGTCAATCTGCATCTCCCCTGCACATTAACCCTGGGCGTAGAACTACGCTACGCTCACGTAGTTTGCGCAACTACGTGCTACGCGAATTGCACGTAGCACAGTGCAAAAACGCATAGCATAGCGCAGCGGGCATTTTTTCCTTGCTTGCGGTCCTCAACGTCAAGTTGGCGACCGCGAGCGAGCAAAATGACATCCCGGCGAGACTTTTTCCTCGTTCGCTATCAGCAACATCAAGTTGCCGGACGCGCGCGTGGAAAATAAACCTCCCAGTGAGATTCTCAACGCGGGAGGTCAGGTTTCTCATTGCGAGTGGTCACGTATGCTCGCGACCGCTCGCGATGAGAAACTACCAGTCCGCGTTGAGAAAACTGCTGCTCGAGTACAAATCTACTCGAGCGGCAGAAAGCGCACCGCTTGCACTGTGCAAGATGCCGTTTGCAATGATTGCACAGTGCGGACAAGCATCCGGCACTGTGCAATCAGTGCGAACAGCATTTTCCCTACCGCACTACGCAGTTCGCGTAGCTACGCGTAGCTTGCGTAGTGCGAAGTGCACTTCGCGTAGCTACGCGTAGCGCGACTACGCGAACTACGCCCAGGGTTACTGCACATTGCAGAGGGAGAATCAACACCTCCTGCAGAGCAGACCCAACAACACAGCACTGATGATGAAGAGGACCACACCAACATCTACACCAACGCCCTCCAACAGCTCATGGACAGCTCCGGCACCCCACCTCCGGCAGCAGGGCAGCCCAGCTGCAGCGATGAGACCCCACCCCCTGCACAGACCACACAGCAGGAAGCACCCACCACCACGGCTGTCTCCCAGGACCCCCTGGGCCCCCACGACCAACACATGGCATACCAACGCCGTGTGTTCGGGTGCCAGGAGAAGATGGCTGACCAGCTGCGGGTGGGGTCCGAACTCATGTCAGCCAAACTAGATGCCATATGTGGGTGTCTAAGTCCCATCAGGGACGACTTACAGTCCCTAACGGACACCCACTGTCCGCTCCATGCTCTCCAACAATCCATGGCTGACATCACTGGAGTCATGACTATGAGCCAAGAACAACTGTCTAGTCAGAGGGGCTCCCGCGATGTCAGCCGGGAGTTGGGACACATAAGGAGAATGATGGAGAGCTTGGAGCGGATGCAGGTGGAAAGAATGTTTGCCACGGCTGCACACCAGTCAGATGTAGCTGTGATCCTCCATGCCCTGCAGATCCTCTTCATGGCATTGCCACCACAAGGCCTGGCGCGGATGAATGCTGCTGCTACTACTCCATCCACATCTCCGCCCCCTGAAGTGTCAGTGCCACACACTGCGGCAGACATTCCACCTCCGGCCCCTGATGTGTCACTGCCACACAGTGATGCAGACAAAACACCACCACCCGCGTGTGAGGCACCGGACACATCAGAGGACGGAGATGATGATGAATCGGGCTTTGTGGTAAGAATGAAGTGGTAGCATTCATCTCCGCCATATGGCCTGTTTCAGCTTGATTCTGCCCTCTGCATCATGCCCTGGAATAACACCTTCCACTGTCCCCCGATACACTCAGCGACACTCACCTTGGACCTCGACATGGACTGCCATATTTGGTTTGGTTACCAATGACACAGCAAGCACACTGCGGACTGAAGTCTTCTACTCCCGATGAACTTGTCAATCCCTAAAGGACTCCGGCTGGCCCTCCACGGGGCAACATTGCAAAGTGGGGTTTGCAACTTTGCATGGCCCTGTACTGGTCCAGCTTCAACACTCCACTGAATGTGAATAAAACATTCTAATTCACACAGATGTGTCATGGCTATGCTCAATCAAGTATGAAAGTATGGATGAATGTAGGGACAGTGATTCCACAAAAAGGTACTCCCTGGGTAATGCTATCAGTGCGCATGTATGGCCGTGACCCAGATAGGCAGTGAGACACACATTGTCATTCAAACCAACACTCATCACAGTTGAATACAAGTGAAGGTGCGTAGACTTTATTAGCATATGCGTGTCAGTATGGGCAAGATTAGTGCCACAACATGCAGACCAATGCAGCAGTATGTCAGAATGAGGAACGTTGCCAAGCGCCGCTGACCACTCCGGGGGAGTGCCTCACCTTCCACAGGTGTGTGTTGTTCGGCATTGTTGTCCGCTCATGTATTCGGAGTCCAGGCGAATGCAGCCATGTCCACTGTTGTCGTGGGATATGTGACCAGATCTCCAAGATGCAACAAGGTGTTGGGACATGTGCAATGGGTTCCAATCTGTTGTGGCTGCAGGTACGTAGTTACTCGTCCATAAAAGCGATTGCAGCTTCGTAGGCTATCATTTCCAACATGAGCTCGTTGTCGACTTCATCAAACAGGACGGCGAGGCCATCGATTAGCAGGTCCGGACAGATGTGCTGCGTCCACCCCCTTTCACCAATTAGCACTACAGCCCAATAGGGGAGCAGTTCAATGTGGTCACTGCACACAAGGAGTTGTGCAATCTCCCAGGTCCAGCTACCAGCATGTATGCCAAGTATCAAGGCATTCCATAAACGGGCATCACGGTGACACTCCTGGTCGTGGGCCAACAGGGGGCACACACACATGTCAAAATCCAGTTCTGCTACCTTCCTGTTGGATAGGCAGACATCCTTGGACCACTCGAATATGCACGATCGACAATGCAACACAGGCTGAACGCAGGTGACGTTGGCAAGGCGGAAGCTTAGCCGGTAACTGATCCGCAGCACTGCCAATGGCAGTACCCCCAGTAAATGCAGCATACGTGCACGGTACAGTTCCACGTGACAGGGGTTGTGCATGTGTCCGGGATGTTCTGCCATTGCGTTAGTGGCTCTGGTTGAAGCGGCATTGTTATGACCTGCGCCATTTCTGTGGATGAAATGCCACAGCTCAGATCAATGAGTTGTTTTAGTGTGCAACGGTTGTACGCCTGGGATGGTGTGGGAGTAAGTGTGAAGGCCATTCCATGCAAGATAACTTCGAGCAAGGACTTCTGTGTGTGGGGTGTGTATACGTTGGTCTTTCGTCGGGCTGTGCGTAGTGTGGGAGTCGACATCAGCTGCTATAGTATCTGTCAGGGGTGCCGGGCACATGCAATTCCGAGGTCGGAGGTGCAGATGTGCTTCCGCCTGATAGTTCAGACAAAGGAGCTTTCATCCCTTATGTTAGTTTCTCATCTGCTTGCATTCAGGAAATGTGAAGTGGCTTGTTGGGGGTGGGGTGTGATGTGTGCGACTTTGGGATTCATGTTTGACATGTCTTGCATGTGACAAATGTGCGGCATCACTGTGCGTTACGTTGCCTCACAGCTGCTCCTCCCTCCCGAGCCTATTTACTTGTGCGCGCAGCGCGGTTGCATCACTTGCACTCCTACGGCACACCATTGTCATGCCTGTCTGCGCATGTCCACAAGCCTGACAACCACACTGTGATGTTATCCGTTGAAGGTGGGCGGCCACATGAGTGTAGGCCTATGGTAAGGATAGGGCGGACACAGATGTAGAGTCCATGTGTGGCTGAACTCGCGCTGCGAGTAGGTCTAGGCATTTGGCTCTTGCTGCGGCATTACAGATACACACAACACTTGGCATGTATGAGCCAAGACCCCGAGCGGTCTTGCACTCCTTCATTTCTCTGTTCGTGCGAGCCCGCCCTCATTGTGCATGCTACATTGCAACATTGTCGATTGCGGGCAGGGTGGCGCCGACACTACAACAGAGACACACGCATTAGTTACTTCCTTGTCCAGGCCAGAACCGAACCACGCCCAGAGCCCCGGGCAAATCCTTCGCACCCCTACGCTGGCCTGGCGTACGCCCGCCCAGCCCACTCCGCTTACGCTTACAGGGGGGGGACAGAGCTACATGTCCAAGGTCTTAGACACTGCCTGAGGTGACATGGTTGCGTTCGCAGTCCACAGCACAAGGTAAGGTGGTAGGGGCCCTGGCCCATCATGCATACATAATGACCACAAGGACACACTTTGATAGATAGTGGAACTGGCTACGGGCACGTGCGCCCGGCCACTTTTTATTGCCAGGGTCACATGTCCAGTGACGCCTGTGCTGGATGGGTGTGGGGTGAGTGTAAGCCAGCACTGAGGGAGTGGTTGGTGCTGGAAACAACTAGAACAGTGATCTTCATATTACACACACAGATTCAATCATAAAGGGTCCATGACTTGCAGTGCACTGAGGTAGGGGCACCAGATCTGGAATCACACACAAAAGATTCAAACATAAAGGGCCCATGACTTGTGGTGCACTGAGGAAGGGGCACCAGAGATGAGCGTGCTCATGTGCAGTGATTGTTAATCATTGTGTCCCTTCGGGATATTTCCGCTGCAGCTGCAGTGGGGTGTGGTACACCTGCCTCATCTTCATCATCATCGTCCCAGGTCTTCCCGACTGCCTGAGGCGACATTGTCGCGTCAGTTGTCCACAGCACAAAACTCAATCATAAAGGGTACATGTGTTGTGGTGCACTGAGTCGGTGGCACCTGAAGCGCTCAGCGGGTGTGCAGCCTGCGATGATGCGTCGTCCGGGCGGGCCGCACTGGAAGCAATGTCTGTTGCCTACTGGACTGCGCCATTAATAAATCAAGACTCAATTTGAATTGTGAGCCCTGCTGACTGCAGTGTAGGCCTGAGGCAGCGGTCAGAAAGGGCCCACAGCCACGTGGTGATGACTTGTGGTGCACTGAGTTGGTGGCACTTGAAGCGCTCAGCAGGTTTGCAGCCAGAGATGATGGCGTGTCTCGCAGGTCAGGATTGGATTTGATTTGAGAGCCCTGCTGACCGCAGTTTAGGCCGGAGGCAGTGGTCAGCAAGGGCCCACAGCCACATGACGATGACTTGTGGTGCACTGAGTTGGTGGCACCTGAAGCGCTCAGCAGGTGTGCAGCCAGAGATGATGGCGTGTCCTCGCAGGTCAGGATTGGATTTGATTTGAGAGCCCTGCTGACCGCAGTGTAGGCTGGAGGCAGCGGTCAGCAAGGGCCCACAGCCACATGACGATGACTTGTGGTGCACTGAGTTGGTGGCACCTGAAGCGCTCAGCGGGTGTGCAGCCAGAGATGATGGTGTGTCCTCGCAGGTCAGTATTGGATTTGATTTGAGAGCCCTGCTGACCACAGTGTAGGCCAGAGGCAGCGGTCAGCAAGGGCCCACAGCCACGGGGCGATGACTTGTGGTGCACTGAGTTGGTGGCACCTGAAGTGCTCAGAGGGTGTGCAGCCAGAGATGATGGTGTGTCCTCGCAGGTCAGGATTGGATTTGATTTGAGAGCCCTGCTGACCGCAGTGTAGGCCGGAGGCAGCGGTCAGCAAGGACCCACAGCCACGTGATGATGACTTGTGGTGCACTGAGTTGGTGGCACCTGAAGCGCTCAGCGGGTGTGCAGCCAGAGATGATGGCGTGTCCTCGCAGGTCAGGATTAGATTTGATTTGAGGGCCCTGCTGACCGCAGTGTAGGCCGCAGACAGTAGTCAGCACACACATAACTCTGCGGTGCTGTGCCGCTGGGTGCGCTGGAGGCCTGTGTCGTGGACGCCAGCGATCGGCTGAGGAGGCTGGAGGTAACGGCGGTGGACTCATGGCAGGGTGAGGGGCGCCTCCCTGGCAGACGCGTTGGCCATCCGGGAAGTGAACCACGCCCAGAGCCCCGGCCTATTTATTCACACTCCTATGCTGGCCTGGCATACGCAGGATCAGCCCACTCCGCTTATGCTTACAGGGGGGGGACATGGATACATGACCGGGGTCTTCCCCACTGCCTGAGGTAACATGGTTGCGTCCACTGTCCACAACACTACAAACATCAGCAGTATATGTCCACATGGAGATGTCTGTGCTCTGCATACTGTAGTCTGTCCAGCACATCACCGCCACACTTGGCATTGTGTACATTCTTATTCTTGGGTGACTTGCCTCCTTCACACATACTTGGTACCCACCTCTCCCCACATTCTGCAATTGTGTGGCTGAGGGGCCATGCCGTTTTGGGAAGGTCAGCTGTCTTGTTCTGCGCTGCCTCGGTGGTAGTCCGGGGGGGGGCTGGGGGTGGTGGCAGTGGGTGTTGTGGCCCTCTTGGGTCTCCGAGCTGCATGGTCAGTAGCTCCATGACATGTGTTGGTCTTCAGATGTGGCTCTGGGCTTGGTTCCCTTTCATGCTGCAGGTTGTCGTCCTGCTTTACACCAGTAAAAGGCAGGTGTTAAATCCCTGCTGCTAACGCGCCTTATCGCCTGTTTTTGGGTCACATTGCGGATCTGGCTGGTCGTTGAGAATATCGCGAAGTGGTGTTTTCGTGTGTTTTTGCACGGGAACGCCTACTCTGCATATCATTAGTGTTAGTTGTCGCTCTCATCCGTGGCGATGTTTTTTGCGGAAGATATCGCTGGGAAGCTGGCGATATCGGCAGTTTGCACCAGCTTGAGAATAGTGCGATAAGTCTATCGCCACTTTTGCGGCGCTAAAGTGCCGATAAATCAGCGATGACTCCTTGAGAATATGCCCCCTTATGTATTTAATTAACATGAATAGGTCGTAAATAATACAATTGAATTGAATTTAATGTAACAAAGATTTCCAAGTTGACATGAGTAGGCCTCTACTTCACTTCCATTTGTTGTACTTTGAACATTTTAAAATTAACATGGTTTCTTATTGCTCTGTCTTGCAGCTCTAGTTAAAAATGTGTGCCTTTCAGAATTTTGTAAAATGCCCTTAATTCAAGTAGTTTTGTAGTCTTGATTTTGTTGTATCTTTAAAATATATTCTCCTTCGACTTCCTGATGTTCCTGTAGGTCCCTCCTTCTGGCTAGGGGAGGTTGTGTATGTAATTTTAAATGTGATTTTGTTTTCTCTTGTATGACACAATACAGTATTATTCAGTAGTATTAGAGCTAAAATAAGTTTCCATGTGATGCGTTTTCTGTTTTACCATTGGATATTGTGATGCATCATTTGTTTCGCAACGGTGCGATTTCTCCGTTTGAAAAACTATTTAACATGCTTTGAGGTGTTTTCCAGAAGCTTTCCATGTTGATCTGCTTTTTGATGCAATATTTAGAGATTTTTATAGACTTTTCTGAGACTTCAGTCAAACATGTCTCAATGACAGTTTGCTCTTTGATGATCCCAGATCTACAGTAGCAGTTGAACTAGCAAATGACCTTGCGTCACTTCAGTTGCTGCAAAAAGTCCAACTCCCTACACATGCGCAGGGACACTGTCTTGACCCAGTGTTTTCTAATCTGGAGAATTGTCAGGGATATAACCCTATTCCAATCCCCTGGTCCGACCACCATTTGGTGCCCCTTTCCTGGCGTCCCCAAATTCCTAACCCCCCAGTCTGTCCTTCTCGAACACTTATCCGTCCCTGGTCTAAGCTCTCTTGGGAGAACTGGACCCATAAACTGGAAAATAATAGACCTCAGTTGGTTCCCTGCCCAGTCACAATGTATAATAATTTTTGTAGTTGGATAGATGACTCGTTGAACCAGGTCCTCCCAAAAATCCGGATTAGGAAAAAGAATGGCTCAATTAGATCGCCCTGGTACTCTGTTGAACTGCGCATCTTGAAACAGAACTGCAAAATATTAGAAAGAAGCTGGAGGAAAGACTTTGCAATGGAGAGTAAGCTCACCTACAGAAGGGCCATATGTGTATACAGAGCGGAAATGAGGAAAGCTCAGGCAGCCTACTATGAGGAAAAAATTCGGCTAGCCGCCAATTCCCCTAGAGAGACCTTCTCTATTATAAAAAGGCTCCTTAAAAGCCCAGCTCCTCCTGTCCCTATTGACCCTCATGGAACTCGTTGCGAAAATCAGGCCGAGTTCTTTGATAACAAAATTCAGAATATTATAAAAATGCTCCCTCAAATTGATCCCGTATGGGTGAGCTCTCTACCCGACTGCCCTCTCATCACTCATCGTCTGGAGTGTTTTCCCCCTCTCCTCCTGGAAACACTCCTGACTCTTATGCCCACAGTAAAAAGTGGATCACCAAGAGACCCAGCTCCTATGAACATCCTAACTAAAGCTGCATCCATTATCGGCCCCACAATCACCCATGCCATCAACGCCTCACTTTGTACAGGAGTAGTCCCCCGACTTTGGAAAGAAGCTATGGTTAAGGCCCTTCTTAAGAAGCCGCAGCTTGATCCCGCAGACTTGGGCAACTATCGCCCTATTTCCCTTCTGCCTGGGATCTCTAAAATCGCCGAAAAATATGTTAACCACGCCCTCTCTAATTTTTTGGAAACTTCCAACCTTCTACACCCATCCCAAACAGGCTTCCGGCCTCGGCAGAGTACGGAAACTGCCCTGTTGGCGGTTGTGGAGGAAAGTAGGAAAATCCTCGATGCAGGAGGTGCTGCAGCCATTATCCTACTGGATTTGAGCGCAGCATTCGACACGGTGAATCACCAGGTCTTGATTCACCGCCTCGGCAATCTGGGAGTAGGTGGAATTGCTCTGAGCTGGATTTGTTCCTTCTTGAAAGGACGTTCATTCCAGGTTTTTGAAGAGGGCAGGAGCTCTAAACCTCGGCCTCTCCAGTGTGGTGTACCGCAGGGCTCGTCACTGAGCCCTACACTTTTTAATGTGTACATGGTCCCTTTGGCTTCAATTGTGGCTCCGTTTGGGATACATATGGTCACCTACGCTGACGACACTCAACTGGTCGTAGCTCTAAACCAATCCACACAATACTCCTCGACCCTGAAAGCATGTCTTACGGAAGTCGTATAATGGATGGGGTCTTCCCACCTGAAACTAAACGGAGAAAAGACCGAGGTCATGACTCTGGGCAATTTTGACAATATGTTACTCAGAACCATCTGGCCAGTTTGCATGGGCCCAGTCCCAATCCCTAAGCCTGAGATAAAGAGCCTGGGCATCTGGCTAGATCAGAATCTCACATTCCAAGTGCAAGCCAGTAAGACAGTAGCAATCTGTTTTGGCTTGATCAGAATGGCGAGGAAAGTGCTTCCTCTGCTTCCTCCTCAAGCCAAGAAAATCATGGTCCAGTCTATCTAGATTGGATTATGGTAATGCGCTCTATTTGGGAGCTCCTACCTCAGTGATTAATAGATTGCAGATCATTCAGAACTGTGCAGCCAGATTGCTGACGGGAACACCCAGATCCCTTTCCGCAAAACCTGCTCTTCGATCTCTACACTGGCTTCCAGTAAAAGAAAGAATCAGTTTTAAATCATTGTGCATTGTTCACAAATCCCTTTTAGGGATAGGCCCTCCCCTGATCTCGGCCATAATTCATCCATATAAAGCAAGGAGAAAGCTTCGCTCGGATGACCTCCACCTAATTGACATCCCCAGAATCAAACGAGCCAGAAGTGGCGGCAGGCTCTTCTCTCTGAATGCAGGCAGACTCTGGAACGCCCTCCCCCTCCACCTCCGAAAAGAGTCTAGCCATCTTTCCTTCAGGAAACAACTCAAAACCCTTTTATTCCCTTAAACTAATCGTTCTGTCCCTCCCCCTGTCTACAAGTCATGCTAAGCGCTGGGAGGCCTTCTGGTAGCCATGCGCTCTATAAATGTCCTTTTCATTTCATTTCATTTCATTTGACTCTATACTTAGAATATGTTTGCATTATTTTGTCATGTGCAAGGCCATATCCGTCTCTGGCTACTAAGCTAGAATAGAGACTGATCCCAACGCTAATCATTATTATTTTTGCATTTTGAGAATTTATTGACATTTTGATTTGAATTGACTGACCAAACACGCGACAGAAACTTGGGACCTTCTAAGCTCGGTCCTCCCGGATTTAGGATTTCTGACTGAGACTTGGCTTAAACCCCACTCCACGCCAGCTATCACCCTAGCACTCCCCACTGACTATAGGCTTCTTAGATTGGACAGACCCTCAGAAACAGGGGGTGGAATTGCTTTAGTTCACAGAGACAGTATTTCAGTCTCTGTTCTTGAACAACGCAGTAATCCCAAAATTGAAATTATGATTTTCCGCATAGATTTTCACCCTCAATTAAGCTGGAAAGGTGCTCTGGTATATCGACCTCCCGGCCCGCTGGAAGATTTCTCTATCCAGTTGACCGAACTTATTGCTCCTCACGTCATTTCATCTAATAATTTTTTGTTATTGGGCGATTTTAATGAAGACCTCCCAGACACATCAGTGCTCCTCACTGATCTTGCTTCTCTAGGCCTCACCAAACTCAATGAGGGCCCGACGCATATCGCAGGTCACACACTAGATACCATTTTCTCTAATAATTCCGGTATCAGATGTGAACCCCCACAACCCTTGACATGGACAGATCATTCGTCCATAGAATTTACCATCCAGGGTAGTCATGCTACGGCCAAAAATACTGCGCACTTGCCTGCTGTTCGCAGACAATGGTATAAGATCTCTCCTGATAGTTTTCAGGCAGCTTTCTCTCCTACCTGGGAAACCAACGACACTCCCACCAATACTGAGGAGGGATTAGAAAGGTTTAACTCAATTGCAACTAGGACCCTTGATCTAATGGCGCCGCTTAGATCCGTGCCCAAAGCCACAAATCGCTCCCAATCAGCCTGGTTCACCCCGGAGCTGCGCATAGAAAAACGAAAAATGTAGAAACTTGGAGAAACGTTGGCGTAGGTCACATACTTTAAAAGATAAAGAAATCTTTAAGGCTGCTATCTCCTCTTACCACAGCAGCATAAAAGGAGCACGGAAAAAGTTCATAGCCCAGCAACTCAACTCTGCCGAAAACAGGCCTAAAGCCTTATTTCAGATACTAAAATCTTTCACAAATCCGAGGGCTTGTGAGAAACCAGAGATTTCTTCGCAATCCCTATGTGACAACATTGCTCAGCATTTCACCAATAAAATCGATCTAATTTATGATAAAATTGCTTTTGCCAAGAAACAATCCATAACTCCTCCTTCCCTTTTTCCTGAGGTTTCCCCAGCCTCAGCTTCACAAATGTTAAGCAACTTCCCCCCCATGAGCAATGAGATGGCGGGTGACTTACTCTGATCAGTCAAATCGGGCTCCCCACTAGATGTCATACCTGCAAAAGTAGCTTCCCTCCTTGCGAATGTACTTTCTACTTCTATTAGTACCATCCTTAATCTCTCCTTGATAGAGGGTTATCTCCCTCAAACTTGGAAGGCGGCGCAGGTCATTCCAATTCGGAAAAATCCCAAGGCCTCTATGACTGACCTGTCCAATCTACGGCCCATCTCCCTCTTACCTCATCTGAGCAAAGTCTTGGAAAAATATATTAATCTACATCTTTCTACCTATGTCGAAACCAACATCTGTCTAGACCCTTCACAATCTGGTTTTAGGCCTAATCATAGCACAGAACTGGCCCTATTGGAAGTCACGGATAACATCAGAATGACTCTTGATAGTGGCCAGTCTACCATACTTGTGCTATTGGATCTCTCTGCGGCATTCGACACAATATCTCACCAGATTATGCTTATGAGACTGAGAGAGATTGGACTCCACGGAGCGGCCTTACAGTGGATGACTAGCTTTCTGTCATCTCGAACTCAGACCGTCAACCTGGGCCTATTCCGTTCTAAGACCACGGAACTGACTAAGGGTGTTCCGCAGGGCTCGTGTTTAAGCCCTACGCTTTTTAACATCTATATTGCTCCCTTGGCCCACTTGCTTAGGTTTCATGGTTTTCTGCCCATTTCCTACGCTGATGACACTCAGCTTCTCTTCACCTTTGATAAAACCTCAACATATGCCCTGTCATCCTTTGCTGAAGGTATGACTGCCATATCTGATTGGATGAGGAGAAATTTTCTCCAATTAAACGCAGGGAAAACCGAGATAATGCTCTTCGGAGATGCCCCTCTACTCTGGTCTCCGAATTGGTGGCCGGTCGCTCTTGGCCCACCCCCCATTCCTTAAACCTTACAGTAGAATCTGGGCATCCATCTTGATCAGGCACTTACTCTGAAGGAGCATGTCGCTCGAACTGTTAGCAATTGCTTCCACGTGCTGGGCATGCTACGCCGAGTCTTCCCCTTTCTGCCAAATTGCACACGGAAAACTCTTATTCAGACTATGATTCTGGGCCGCCTTGATTACTGTAATGCTCTTCTGCTTTCCGCAAACGAGTCTTCCCTTAACAGGCTTCAGGTGGTCCAGAACACTGCGGCACGGCTCATTACGAACTCCACTCCTGGAACCCCTTCTTTGCCGCAGTTACGCAGACTCCACTGGTTACCAGTCCGTAAGCGGATAAAGTTCAAGGCTGGCTGCATAGTCTACAGAGCTATCCATAATAAGGGTCCCTCTTACATCTCGTGCAAGCTTAAGCCTTACTCCCCGTATAGGACACTGAGATCTAGCTGTAAACTTCTTTTACAGGTACCAAGGGTCAGGAAAGCTAGACTTGGTGGGAAATCCTTTTCCCTCCTCGCCCCTCTATACTGGAATGAGCTCCCCCTACAGCTCCGACAATGCCCGGACTATCTACGCTTCAGGAAACTGCTTAAAGTCTCCCTGTTTTAATCTGTCCTTGCCCGCCCGTAGGTTCGCTTCAGCGCAGAGATACCCCTTCGGGAGTGATTCAGGCGCTCTACAAAACCCTTAAATAAATAAATAAAAATTACATTTTTGCTTTCTGTAATGATTCTAAATTTAAAATAAATCTTCATGGTTTCGCTTTGAACCTTGTCTGGTGTAAGTTTGATTTTGACTTGGTTTATGTCTATTCCAGTGTCATCATCCTTTAGGATTCACACAAGGCAACAATGTTGAAAATGAGAACTTAAGAATAGCAGTTTACAGTCAACAGTTTAGGAGAACAAATTAGCACCAACATGGCCAAGAGGGTACCATCTACGATGTGTAAGGTAGCAGTCTCTGTACTACAGCGTGATCTGAAGCCAGACTGGTAATGATGTAGGAGATGGTTAACATTGAATTGATCTTGCGCTTTACATTTTAAGTCTTGCCTTGGGGTGAGACTGTTCCTCCTGCCAAGAGGAGACGTGTACAGATTTGCATAGCGCTGTTTCAACCTGGCCAAGGGCACCCGCTGAGATTGGACGCCGCGGACACTCCTGCTGCCGCTGAGGACTCCAGGTCCCACAATCCCCTGCACCACCACACCTGAGGCTCATTCCACCAGCGCGATATCAGGCGCGCTGAAGTCCCGCTCAGCGGGGTATACGCTTTACCTTTTGATTTTTGCCTTAGGATGAGACTGTTTCTGCTGTCAAGAGGAGACCTGTACAGATTTGTATAAGCCTGTTTCAACCTGGCCAAGGGCACCCGCTGGGTTTGGCTGCCACGGACGCTCCTTCTGCGCTGGGGATTCAGGACACACAATCCCCTGCACAACCACACCTGAGGCTCATTCCACCAGTGCGATATGAGGCGCGCTGCAGTCCCGCTCTTTGGGGACTGTGCTTTACATTTTGATTCTTGCTTTGGGGTGAGACCATTCTTGCTGACAAGAGGAGACGTGTACAGATTTACATAGCCCTGTTTCAACCTGGTCAAGGGTACCTGCTGTCATTGGCTACTGCGGACGCTCCTGCTGTCCATCAAAGCCCGGAGGAGGCTGGGCTGGGCCACCCATCTTGGTTGTCTCATTGGGGCTCAGAGTATCAAGGCATTTTAAGGGACAAACCATTTGTGTTCTTCCTTCAGTAAGTTCCTTCATTAGATGCTGCTCTTTGTCATGTGGACTTAAGATAGCTGGCTGTATCTTTCAGGCTGGTATATGACTTATTGTTTATTAGTTGATTGTTTGTTTCGTACCCAATTTTGTGCCCTCGTCACTCCCTTTATCAGCGGAGCCTGGTGTTTTGTACACTTATTTTCTGAAGTGAATTAGCCACACCTTATTCTAACTATGGGCTAACAGAATGCATTAGATGTGGCGCAGGGAACTGCTAAACACCCTAAAAACGCAACAAATGCTGGTAATTGCACACTAAGGGCCCAATTCTGATCTCGGTCATAAGGGCTCCAAATCGGATTTGGTTTTACCTAAACTGGCCCAGAACCCTTGTTTCCGACCCACTCGTTCCCAATTCCGAACGACCAAGTACGATGCCTCGGAACCCTTAGCGCTGACCGAATCATTTCCGGAAGGTATACGGAGAGATAGAGCCCTCCGGAGCCGAATAGTACAGCTCTATGGAGTAGATTTTCCAAGCGAGCAAGTACGATGAACGATTTGGATAGCCTTTACGGATCGAAAAGGCTGCCGGAATCGGTCTTTGGGGGCCCGTAGCAGGCCTCCCTTCACCCGGGGCCCTCCGATTTGTGCCTGTGGGGGCACCCATGGGTCCCCCCATTCAGACCATGCGCAGTGTGGCAGGCACCAAGGGATGCCCGCCACAGGGTGCACGATGATCCCCAACCACCCCTTTTGTCAATGGGAGTCTGTGTACGCGTTCGGTACACAGGCTCCCATTGAAGTCAATGGGAGTCCAACCGAATCGTATCCGGATGCATTCAAATGCATCATACTTGTTCGGTCGGGCTCCCGTGACACGAGTCGTATGGAAAGCATTCCGGACACAAGTTGTTCCGTTTGCTTTCCGAACGAGATCGAAATCGGGCCCTAAATATTATTGATCTCCTGATAGAAAAAATGGAGTAAACATATAGCTGTGTCTGAACTGGGGTGGGGAAGTGAGCTAAAGAACGATGATGGATTCAACCCAGATCTGTGACTGGGGGTGAGTGTCTGAAAAGTTACAGTGCTCCGTCCATCATCTCCTTGTGTTTGCTTTATTCACCCTAAGTTGGCAGGGTATGCCCAGACGTGGGTCCCTTGCTCACTTGCCACTGGATTCAAGCTAGCCTGGCTGATGAGGGCTGTTAGCCCGAAACCGGTCCCAGGATGCTTGTTTCCGGTCCAGGGAAGACATGGCTTGGCAGTTCGGGCTGGACTGTTCCCATGAGGCACAGGGTCAAGACTGATTTGCATATAGCTGTGTCTGAACTGGGGTGGCGAAGTGAGCTAAAGAATGATGATGGATTCAACCCAGATCTGTGACTGGGGGTGAGTGTCTGAAAAGTTTCAGCGCTCCGTCCATCATCTCCTTGTGTTTGCTTTATTCACCCTAAGTTGGCAGGGTATGCCCAGACGTGGGTCCCTTGCTCACTTTGCCACTGGATTCAAGCTAGCCTGGCTGATGAGGGCTGTTATCCCGAAACCGGTCCCAGGATGCTTGTTTCCAGTCCAGGGAAGACATGGCTTGGCAGTTTGGGCTGGACTGTTCCCATGAGGCACAGGGTCAAGACTGATTTGCATATAGCTGTGTCTGAACTGGGGTGGCGAAGTGAGCTAAAGAACGATGATAGATTCAACCCAGATCTGTGACTGGGGGTGAGTGTCTGAAAAGTTTTAGCGCTCCGTCGATCATCTCCTTGTGTTTGTTTTATTCGCCCTAAGTTGGCAGGGTATGCCCAGACGTGGGTCCCTTGCTCACTTTGCCACTGGATTCAAGCTAGCCTGGCTGATGAGGGCTGTTAGCCCGAAACCGGTCCCAGGATGCTTGTTTCCGGTCCAGGGAAGACATGTATTGGCAGTTCGGGCTGGACTGTTCCCATGAGGCACAGGGTCAAGACTGATTTGCATATAGCTGTGTCTGAACTGGGGTGGTGAAGTGAGCTAAAGAACGATGATGAATTCAACCCAGATCTGTGACTGGGGGTGAGTGTCTGAAAAGTTTCAGCACTCCGTCCATCATCTCCTTGTGTTTGCTTTATTCGCCCTAAGTTGGCAGGGTATGCCCAGACGTGGGTCCCTTGCTCACTTTTCCACTGGATTCAAGCTAGCCTGGCTGATGAGGGCTGTTAGCCCGAAACCGGTCCCAGGATGCTTGTTTCCAGTCCAGGGAAGACATGGCTTGGCAGTTCGGGCTGGACTGTTCCCATGAGGCACAGGGTCAAGACTAGTTTGCATATAGCTGTGTCTGAACTGGGGTGGCGAAGTGAGCTAAAGAACGATGATCGATTCAACCCAGATCTGTGACTGGGGGTGAGTGTCTGAAAAGTTTTAGCGCTCCGTCCATCATCTCCTTGTGTTTGTTTTATTCGCCCGAAGGGGCCGATTCCGATTCCGGTCGTAAACCGTACCGACCCACTCGGACCTGGAATGGAGACCGACCGACACAGACCTGCGCCGTATGACCCGCGCAGTACGATGCCTTGTGTGTGAATTACAACCCACCCGCACGGAACACAAGCCACATGCCCGACCCGTTTGGAAATCATTGATTCGCCCGTAAATTGACCGTGAATCGTACCGACCGACACGCATTAGGAATTGACGCGAGCGAAACGTACCCGCGATGCATGAGCCGCGTAGTACGATGCAATACGTGTGAAACGCAACCGACTCGCACGGAGCACGAGCATGAAAACCGAGACGTACAGCAAATAGTGACTAGCAAACAATAGAGCCCTTCGCGTCCGATGCGTACACCAACGTCGAAACACAGCAGATTGTCAGTGTGACAGACTCGGATCACCCCGCGCGAGCCACAGGCAGCGTCCGACACGGTCAAACGAACGTCTCCATCATGCACAACACAAGCAAAGGAAATAAGACAAAAAATTCTTTGAAAAAGCAATGACAGCCAATTTATAAATAAAAAAAAAAAAGGAACAAAGACACACCCACAACTCCAACTATATAAAGGCCAGAAATCCCTACCATGATCCTTTGCAAACTACAGGCATAGCACAGCAGACAACCCCACCACACTGCAGAGACACACCACAACACACACAAAACACAACAACTACACCATTTGCACCACTCAAAAACCAAATCACATATTCACTGACAAACTCACACCCACCACACTCACTTACACCCTCACACACACATCAATCACCACAACCACCCTGCACCATGCCCCCCAAGAAGAATCCAAAGTTCACAGATAGTGAGTTGGAAGTCATGATAGACGAAATACTCAGGGTAGAGCCACAGTTGTTTGGCACATTGGTTCAACAGACCCCCATGTCACAGAAAACCAAGATGTGGGAGAGGATTGTCGACAAGGTTAACGCACAAGCTCCTTGTCGGCGCACAAAGGACGACATACAGAACAGGTACTATGATGTGCGCAGGAGGGTCAAGAAGCTCATCAACAGGGACCACGCCTTGAGCACAGACACTGGCGGTGGCCCTCCTGCCAGACCAACGCACTTCAGGACCTGGGAGGAGAAGATACGGGCCATCCTACCACCGGAGAGCATCCATGGATTACCAGGAATACCAGAGCCTGGTGAGTACACAAACAATATACTCAATTTTGTGCGGCAATACACATATATCACTCTCAAGGGGACTGTTAAACCAATTCCTGCCAGCAAAGCCATAGCAACATAAAGGCAAGTCTCCTGTGATGTGTATGCCAGTTACCCAAACACAATACCTGCCATCCCACAGTAAAATGGAACTACGACATAACATGTACAAACCTAACGACAAATACTGCAAGGCATTAGCATAAATCCACAACACACACAGTCATCCATTTCGCCAACAACGTCACAACACCTCACAGGAAAGCGGAGTCAAAATGAAGGAAGGTTGGGCTGCTGGGAATGTGCATGTAGCAGAAAGCATGATGGGAGTTGCAGTCACAGTCAACAGTCCCCCCCCCCTGTCCCAGCAAGCTCACACTGAACCATGCTCACCTCACAGGGAGTGCAAAAGCACTGCCAAGATGGCTGACACTAGGCCCTGCTGTGGGGAGCACAAGGCCCTGCTGGGACTTGGGCTCAAACAAACAACAGGACACCAATGCCTGACAGCCTGAAAGGTAACTCGCACTCCCTGCAATGGAAGCATGCTGCATGGTGGGATAACTGGACTGGGGGAGGAGTACTGCCTGCTCTGACCACATCTACCAGCAGGTACTTGCACATACCCCCCCTGAACACAAACGCAACACAACCCACCTGGTATAATGCATTCCCTCAGAATTCATTTAAATATCCCACAAAGATTAAACACACTTGGTTCTGCAGTGTGAAGCACATGGGTTTGTTGGTACTTTTGTGCAAACAAACACCAGGACAACACTGCCTGCCAACTTGTCAGCACAGGCACACCACCACATAGGGAAAAAGCTTCACAGGAAGTAAGGTCAGGTATTGTGGGAAGGTGGGTGTAGCCAAAAGCATGATGGGAGTTGAAGTCACAGCCAACAGTCCCCACCCACATGTCCCAGCAAGCTCCCACTGAACCATGCTCACCTCACAGGGAGTGCAAAAGCACTGCCAAGATGGCTGACACTAGGCCCTGCAGTGGGGAGCACAAGGCCCTGCTGGGACTTGGGATCAAACAAACAACAGGACACCAATGCCTGACTGCCTGAAAGGTAACTCACACTCCCTGCAATGGAAGCATGCTGCATGGTGGGATAACTGGACTGGGGGAGGAGTACTGCCTGCTCTGACCACATCTACCAGCAGGTACTTGCACACACACACCCTTAACACAAACGCAACACAACCCACCTGGTATAATGCATTCCCTCAGAATCCATTTAAATATCCCACAAAGATTAAACACACTGGGTTCTGCAGTGTGAAGCACATGGGCTTGTTGATACTTTTGTGCAAACAAACACCAGGACAACACTGCCTGCCAACTTGTCAGCACAGGCACACCACCACATAGGGAAAAAGCTTCACAGGAAGTAAGGTCAGGTATTGTGGGAAGGTGGGTGTAGCCAAAAGCATGATGGGAGTTGAAGTCACAGCCAACAGTCCCTACCCACATGTCCCAGCAAGCTCCCACTGAACCATGCTCACCTCACAGGGAGTACAAAAGCACTGCCAAGATGGCTGACACTAGGTCCTGCTGTGGGGAGTACAAGGCCCTGCTGGGACTTGGGCTCAAACAAACAACAGGACACCAATGCCTGACAGCCTGAAAGGTAACTCACACTCCCTGCAATGGAAGCATGCTGCATGGTGGGATAACTGGACTGGGGGAGGAGTACTGCCTGCTCTGACCACATCTACCAGCAGGTACTTGCACACACACCCCCCCTTAACACAAACGCAACACAACCCACCTGATATAATGCATTCCCTCAGAATCCATTTAAATATCCCACAAAGATTAAACACACTGGGTTCTGCAGTGTGAAGCACATGGGCTTGTTGGTACTTTTGTGCAAACAAACACCAGGACAACACTGCCTGCCAACTTGTCAGCACAGGCACACCACCACATAGGGAAAAAGCTTCACAGGAAGTAAGGTCAGGTATTGTGGGACGGTGGGTGTAGCCAGAAGCATGATGGGAGTTGAAGTCACAGCCAACAGTCCCTAACCACATGTCCCAGTAAGCTCCCACTGAACCATGCTCAACTCACAGGGAGTGCAAAAGCACTGCCAAGATGGCTGACACTAGGTCCTGCTGTGGGGAGTACAAGGCCCTGCTGGGACTTGGGCTCAAACAAACTACAGGACACCAATGCCTGACAGCCTGAAAGGTAACTCACACTCCCTGCAATGGAAGCATGCTGCATGGTAGGATAACTGGACTGGGGGAGGAGTACTGCCTGCTCTGACCGCATCTACCAGCAGGTACTTGCACACACACCCCCCTTAACACAAACGCAACACAACCCACCTGGTATAATGCATTCCCTCAGAATCCATTTAAATATCCCACAAAGATTAAACACACTGGGTTCTGCAGTGTGAAGCACATGGGCTTGTTGGTACTTTTGTGCAAACAAACACCAGGACAACACTGCCTGCCAACTTGTCAGCACAGGCACACCACCACATAGGGAAAAAGCTTCACAGGAAGTAAGGTCAGGTATTGTGGGAAGGTGGGTGTAGCCAAAAGCATGATGGGAGTTGAAGTCACAGCCAGCAGTCCCCACCCACATGTCCCAGCAAGCTCCCACTGAACCATGCTCACCTCACAGGGAGTGCAAAAGCACTGCCAAGATGGCTGACACTAGGCCCTGCAGTGGGGAGCACAAGGCCCTGCTGGGACTTGGGATCAAACAAACAACAGGACACCAATGCCTGACAGCCTAAAAGGTAACTCACACTCCCTGCAATGGAAGCATGCTGCATGGTGGGATAACTGGACTGGGAGAGGAGTACTGCCTGCTCTGACCACATCTACCAGCAGGTACTTGCACACACACACCCCTCCCACCAACACCAAAATACACACCTAGAATTATGCTCCACAAGAGAGTGAGTGAAAAGTCTCTACCAAGAACACAGACAATGGCCTCTGCTGTGGGGAGCACAAGGCCCTGCTGGGACTTGTGCTCAAACAAACAACAGGAAACTACTGACTGACAGCCTGAATGTAAATTGTGACTCCCTGCAATGGAAGCATGCCACATGGGGGATTACCTGGCCACTGTGGGTGAAGGAGGTCCTGCAATGACTCCAAATGCCATCAATGCCGCATCAAAACACACCTTCTCTGCTCGAACAAATTGCACCCTGGGACCAGTCACTCCAAAAGTAAATGCCTTGGCAAGATGGCTGAGACATGGTCCAGATGTATGAATCGGCTGCAAGTCACACCTACGCACTGGCCAACTCAAACACATTTACACTCACAGCCATTAGAACTGTAGGTATCCTCCCACTGTTGGAGATTCAGTGTCCCTGGGGTGTCCCCTGACCTGCCTGTGAAGGTGTGTTTCGTAGATGACAATTGGGGAGATGCAGACATAGTACATAGCACCAAGCACACACAATGTCACATATACATCATTAACAGTGGACACCTGACAGTGACTAGAATGGACACACACATATAGCTGACACTGTAGCATGATGTCATACACAAAATGTGCAGTTGTGAGCTGCATGTTAATACCACATCGGTCTGCGTTGTACGCATCATTCACACACTCATCACTCACTGTCATGGACAATTCAAACACAATGACTATCCTGGACTGCATCGGATGACGCATGCAACTCACAGCAGCAGAACTGTAACACACACACCTCTGCCCATCACTGTCATGAGCATGGAAAAGAAAGAGTGCTGCTGTGCCCAATCCCTCTCACTGTGGAGGAAATAGACAAGATAAAAGACGTTAGCACTGACAAAACTCTGCACCAACATCAGTAGGCACGGTAACACCATGACTTGTTTGTAATGAGATGTGAACTAGGAACACAGATAACCAGAAAGTATCTCACATTGGATCACAGGCATACCGGACTGTGACCATGTTGCACAGACCCACCAATGTGACGCACAGAGCAACGCAACAAATTCCACCACACATGCACCAAGCTAGATACATACCCTAAGTGAAATTGTACGTATGTCATCGTTATAGCACAAATGTGGACAGGGATGATACAGCTGTGTCAGCATGTGATGGAACCTGAGTAGCAATGGACATGTACAGACAATTGATCAAAACATGAGCTGGTCATGCACACAGCTTGACGTGCACATCGAAATGCTTCAGGTTGCCATGACAAAGTGCTCCAACAATATCTACCTCAGTCTGTCACAACTTTTGACAATGCAATGTACAGACTCTCATTATGATGTCCAGTGGCAAATGTAATGTGTGTGAAACGTTGATGTTGGTAGAAACATAACATACATTGTGTGTCTCCTTCAAACACAGGGGATGCTGGGGACACAGCATGACCTGAAGAAGAGTCCCAGTCCCAGACTCTGGTGGACCCTGAGCTCACCAGTGTGGATCAGTCCCTGACCTCTTCGGACGACGACCCTGAACAACCTGGCACCTCCGGTGTGACTCATCGTGCAGCCCTAGCAGCAGTAACATCAGCACCCCCTGCAACCACACCTGCCACATCTGATACCACACCGAGTAGCCCTTCCGACACGGACAGGCCGAGGCCACTGAACAACAACGGAACAGGTACACAGGCACCCTGGAATCAAGGGACAACACCACCGTCGCAAACACTCAAGTGGTCCCAGTGTTGCCTGTGCCGGCCAAGGCAGCTCCTGCCCGTGTGGGTTGGGGCGGTGGGAGGGTGGGCAGGCAGAGGACACGGCCTGCAGTGGGGGCTGGACTGCATGATGAGCCACACCTGGGACGCATCATAGATGCGTACCAGGAAAGCACCGGAGGATTTGGACAGGTAGTGGGGATCCTCAAGGACATCAAAGAACAGCCCGCTTGGACTCCCACATGTCCCGGATGGAGTCCAAGTGGGACAAATTGGATGAACTAACAGCGATGCATAGGGACATACTGACCTGCCTCCGCCAGATCAGCACCAACATGTCCACACCTCCCTGTGCGCCCACAACATCTGTTGCCACAACATCCGCAACTGCCACAGGGAGGGAGGAGGACTCTGGTGGAGAGTCCTCTGCACCGCAGCTGCCTGCACATGAGGGTCCCCCGAGAAAGAAGAGGGGTCATCCAAAGAAGGGGAATTGAGACGCTGATGGCCATGCATCTCCCCCAGGAACTCAACACCTGTTCTGTATGTCATCCCTTGTGTGCAAACCAATTAACCTTGTCGACTGACACACAAATCTCCCACTTGACATGGAGGGTCAAAGCTGTGACAATGCAGCTAATGACTGTGGATTCTACTCTGGACATTTCATCTCTTAAGACTACCAACTCACCTGTGAACTTTGGATTACCATCACATTGGACAGCACTTCAAAATCCGTTCACCATCCTTACACATGTCTGTAAATAAAATCACATTCACACAATACTTGCCTCTGTCGTGATTTATACTTTGTCTGTGTCATGGCGATGATGATCTGATAAGGAACACTGTGCATGCAAACTACCACAGCAATGTGAACACCGTAATGTGAGTCATGGTAATGTGACACATATGAGGGAGACACACCACGAGGGCAACACAAGACATACTCACCATGTCCAGCTAACTCATCCTCATAAGTGATGTCAACAGGAAATACAGTGGAATGCACATACACCACACCCATCCTGGGTCAGTCACAAGCATTCCACAGGTACAGGATGCTAATAACTGTCTGATGTGTAGATACACACGGAGCACATCCCAAAGTGAAGCACAGGTTTATTACATATTCACAACGTGAAAAGCCCACAACTGATGCAAGTTAACCTCACGTAACAGTGAGCAAACATTAAACAAGTTGTAAACAAGGAAAGTCCAGGGGTGTGTGGCACATCATTGGTTGGGACAACGACTACTTGCACTCTGGAACAAGGATCTGCGTTTTGGGGTTCAGACCTCACCATACAGCAGCCAAAGTACCCTGTGAAGGACAGACAGGAAACACAATCAAAAACCGTGAATTACAGCATACAACAACAATATACATGCCCACAAATGTAACAAAACTACGTACACACAACATATCAATCAGCTAAACACTGTTTGGGAGTACAGACTACCTGAAAGGACACATCACAGCAAGCTTCCTGACAAGTAGCACACAGTCACACTCAAGCAGCACAAGTGCACCACCAACAGATTTCAGGCAAACACAATACTTTGAAGACACATCAGTGTATACTCACATTCATGTGAAGAAGTTGAGGATCAGCTGGCTACGAACATCATCCTCACCCTCATCATCACTGGCATCATGCCCCAGGGCAGGATCCTCCCTGCCTGGCGGATGTTGGTCATCGTCATCTTGGATCAGAGGCAACTCCTTCCTCACTGCCAGGTTGTGTAGCATGCAGCACACTATGAAGATTTTGCACACCTTAGCAGGTGCATATGGGAGGGCCCCTCCTGTCTTGTCCAGGCAGCGGAATCTGCTTTTCAGGAGACCAAATGTCCGCTCGATCACTCTCCTGCTCCGACCATGTGCCTCATTGTAGCGCATCTCCACCGGTGTCACAGGGTTCCTGAGGGGTGTCAGCAACCACGGCATGTTGGAGTATCCGGAGTCACCTACATAAAGACAATAGCACATTAGATGAGTCTTAAAAGAGGGTGTAAATAAACTTTAGCAAAATCACATAATAGTAAACATTCAGTAAACACCGACAAGCCAGGCACGCTGGTGCTGCATCTGTGACATAATCGTTGGGATGCGACTACTCCGCATGATGTAAGCGTCGTGCGCTGAACCTGGGAAACGTGCACAAACATGTGAAATGGTCATGTCGGCCAGACATACCACCAGAGCATTGATTGAGTGGAAATGTTTCCTATTCCGGTAGGTCTGCTCATGTGCCTGTGGTGGTACCAAAGCCACATGTGTCCCATCAATGGAGCCAATGACATGTGGCATCCTTCCCAGGGCATAGAAGTCACCCTTGATGTCAGAGAGTCATTGTGGTGTTGGGAAATGGATGTAGTGGTTGAGGAAATGCAACATCGCCTCCAACACATCTCGTAGCACACGGCTGAACATGGTCTGTGACATCCCACCAGCAGTAGCAACTGTGTGTTGGAAGGTACCGGTGGCAAAGAAGTGTAGGGTTGCCATCACCTTCACCTTGGGGGTCAGCGCAGTAGGGTATGTCCGGCTAGGTTGCAAGTGTGGTGCCAACTGCTCTGCCAAATCTTCAATCAGTGGCCTAGTGAAGCGGTACCGTCGCATGCAGTCACGTTCAACCATGGTGGCAAGGTCAGGGAACGGTCTGTGGACAGCTGGTCTCCTGCAGTACATAGATGAGCAAAGACAGTTTGCCAGTTCCCCTATCTAGGTGCCAGTGTACATGCTAAATAGCACATGAAACAACAGGACACAAAGACATGATGTATGTGCTGTAGTGTATGTGCACACATGTCAGATACATGCCCATCATCTGAAATCTCAGCTCTACAGGTCCACACAACAAGGTCCATGTTGTGCTGTGACCAATCTATGGGCTCTGCCACAGTACATCAGTATGAGTGTCACATACCAGACACACACCACAGTCACTAGTGAGGACAGATGTCTACCACACATCACAGGTTTTTGACAGACACACACAGGGACCTTGTGTCGCCACAAGGACACCATCATGATGTAGCGTCTCATATACACACCACAACGCACACATGACACACACATAAAGTGCCACAACGTTTTTTTGCATCTCACACATGGTGTCTGTGACACACAGATGCCACATCAACTCACATTGACAATACACATGGATGTGGTGACCGTTTGACATTGAGCACATGAAATCAGAGTCATCTCCGTAGCTAAATTCACACATACTGTGGGTGAACATCACAATTGTGGCACTGGGACACCCTGTGACACACATCCCATTCCACCTAAGAGTCAGGGTGTATGTCACATGTCATACACAATGTACCCCGGGAACTGTGTACATGTCTCATGCCCTGAACTGTACAGTTGTCAATCACAGTGGTTATGTGCCCAACACACAGCGGTATCTGTCCCCATGACACCTTGCCCTGCCTGGGAGTGGGTGCCACTAAGTGACACATACCAAATCACATGTTTAGCCACATATGCACACACAGGTAATGCAGCCTGACATGCCCCTTGATATACTGTGTCACAGGCTGTATTGTTGTTGGTGTGCCCATGAGTCCATGGAAAGCTATTGTGGGTGGAACACTTAGCACATTGCCTGCAATGGTGACTGACGCGGGTGACCAATTCAAAAGACGCATCGGACACCTAGCGAACGACGCGAGCGCACGCCTTGCACACACACCTTGCACATTGACTGCAATGGGGACTGACGCGGGTGACCAATTCAAAAGACGCGTCGGACACCTAGGGAACGAGGCGAGCGCACGCCTTGCACACACGCCTTGCTCATTGACTGCAATGGGGACTGACGCGGATTTGGCCCTTGTACGATTCGTGTTGTGAAAAATCAGTTGGCTCCCTACAACAATGTATCAGACTCGTTGGTGTAATGGGTTTGAAATATTTGAACGATGCGGAAGGCGTGTACGAGCCGTGCAATGCGATGGATTGGCCAGATTCATAGGATGCAAACGTGTTGGACCTATCGCTTTGGACGCATGGGACAGAATCTGCCTCAGCAGCACAGATATAAGGCTGTCTGTTCCCCTGAGAGCTCACTTGCCTGCACTACATGCTCCAGATTGACATCTCTGCTACCACTGCTGCTGCCTCTGCATCCTCTGGCTCAAAGAATGGCACGTACTGTGGAGAGGGCCCCAGCCTTCACAGAGGAGGAGAACAAGGCCCTGCTGGACAGCCTCCTTCCACAGTACAGCAAGCTGTATGGGACACCAGGGGAGCAGGTGAGTGTGCAGTCCACATCCCTTTTTCATTGTGCATGTTGTCTTACTGGCACTAATGGCATTGTGTACACCAGTGGCTAGCATGCTCACTGAGTAGTTGTTACCCCCAAAGTGTGTATGTACCTGTAGTGGACAGGTACTGTGCATGAAAAGGGCATTTTAACACAGTTATTATACTCAGGCAATGTTTCAATTTTGTAAATGCAGGACAACTGTCAATCACCATAGTTGCACTACCTGTGTATATCATATGCCCTTGTGATGAAGACATGTATATCCAACTGTGTGTTGCACAAACATGTTGCATTTCTGGTAATGGACTTTTATCCTTGTCATCCTCACAGGTTGATGCCCATCAGAAGCAGGAGATATGGCTGACCATTGCCCGGGCTGTTCGTTCTGTGGGGGTCTACAGACGCCGCATCCGCAACTGCCAGAAGAGGTGGCAGGACCTTCGTGGATGGACCCGGAGGATCGCCAGAGTCCAGCTGAAGCTGTCACCTCCTCGCAGAAGGGGCGGACGACGGACACTGACCCCCCCATGCTCCGGATTCTGACGGTGGTCTTCCCTGACCTGGATGGGCAGTTAAAGGCCAGACAGCAGCAAGGAGGGGGTAAGTGCATGCCTTTTCTGTGAACTATGTCTCACATGCTCTTTGCACTCCTTCATCCTGGTTACACTCCCACAGATCTCCTGTCTGCTTGAACAGGAGTCATGTTCCTAAATTAGTTCATGGCCCATCCTCATCTGATACACAGGTCTGGCCCTTTCAGTCTGTGACTTGTGTCACTTGTGTTGTGTGTCCCTGCTGTTGTCCAAAATTAAAGGTTGTAAACAGCATCTGCTACCGGTGCATTGCTTTGTCCTCATGAGTGAGGCAATTGATTGCCATGTGTCTGCACATTGCCAGAAATCAGACATGTACTCTATGTGGGCAAATGATATGTGTTCCAATTGATGCTTTGGCTCACCATATGTATCTGTGGTATTTACCACACAGCCATGCAGCAGGTAAGACAATCTTGGGGCCTCATAATAATGTACATCAAGTGTGTCACACATGCATGAACACATGCCTAGTGTTCAGGGTAATCCCAGGTTGCACATGGAACTGGACAGGTATGCCTACTCCGGACATGAAGAACACTCTGTGCTCCTACTCCTGTGTGTCAGCCTACATTTAGTTAATTGTGAAATATGCAATATGGTGTCTGCCTCAGTGTCATTCTGGAGTGGCCTAGCATCTTAGACTCCTGTGGTGTTGAGCATTTTGGTTTTGGCAGCTAGCTGAGGTGTGGCTAATGGATCATCACAATGGGGAAAAACATAGGTGTGTGATCACTTGACGGTGCATAATGATGTATTATACATAATAGTGCAGGCAGCCTTTATTCGTTCTCATCAGACTGTGATGTTATCATGTTCACAGATTGGTGCTTGCAGTCACTCAACTGTCGCATTTATATTACGTGGGATCATCATATGCCTTAAGATGTGTGTAGCAGTAGTGGAACATGTGCACTTGACAGCTGCAGGGCTTACATTCCCCAAAATGATTATGATTGTGACACAGTGCAGACTTTTTATTTATGGATGCACTGCCCCTGTGACTTTATCCAGTGATGACTGATTAGCCAGACTGGCCCGTAGCATGGTATCCCACTTGCTAATGTGTATCCTGCCGTTATGTCAGTTGTACGGCATACACTCTATTGTGGCATTGACCATCAATACATGGGCACATCATGGTGTCTTGTGAAGGAAGCATATCCATTTTACTGACAATGAGTTTGGCCATCCCTCATCCTGACACATGTACTGAGTCAGTGGCAGGAGATGGGATATGTGTGTACTGACTCATTTCATTCACAATTTAAGATGTTCTGAGATATGTCTATGCGGTGCATGTGTGCACATATAAGTAGTGGCATACTACATGCACCAGACAGATGGGTCCATGGAGTGGAAGTGTATGAGTGGCATGGTTGACTGGCAGAATGACAGGTGTATTTTTCAATATGTGCCAGCACTTCTAGCAATATTTAGCAAATGCGGAAAATACGTCATCTGTAATGTGTTGTAATGACTGTGATGTCTCAGGTGAAACAAGTGACTTATGTGTATCTGTTTATCCTGATTGTTTGCAGAAACATCTTCGGCTACTGGAGGAGACAGCGCCACGGACCAACAGGAGCCGCAGAGCCAGGCTGGGTCTGCTGGAGAGGAGTTGGAGGGAGCCAGTGGCACAGAGGGTGAGGGGAGCCACACTGAGGATACCTCAGCTACAACCACCTCGGCTGAGGAACACAGCATCTCCAGTGAGGACTCCCTTGTGGAGGCGGGTGTCAGCAGACCCCAGACAACACCAAGCGAGTCTGTCCCCACCACCACCACCATCTCCACCCTCCCATCTGCTCCCATCCCAGAGGTCCATGGAGGCCCCCGTGTAAGGGAGCATGTCTCCTTTGTGCCAGGCACCACACCCCCTGCCCCTGTCTCCCCTGCTGCCCTGAGTGTGGAGTCTGTGGACTTGCTGAAGCAGCTCCATGTAGGGCAGACAGCGATGCTGAGTGTCCTCCATTCCCACACCAGTCTGTTGACACAACTGGTGTCCTTCATGGAGGGCATCTCATCAAACATGTCTCCCCTACATCGGACTATTCAGGCCATGGCCTCCACACAGACGTCAGCAGTGTCCCTCCTCCAACAGTCCCTCACCCCTCCTACCTCTGCCACATCCACAATCCCCACTGCCCTACCTGTCCAACGCACACACACACCAGCACCGGCACGCACCACAACAGACACAAGCAGCACACAGCCACACAAGCCAAAATCTAGAGCCACAGGCACGCACACTCTGGGGACTGATGGCACACACACAGGGGATGGGTCACAGCACACAAACAGACATCCGCAAGCACTCCGCAGTCCTCAGATGCCTCTCCCTCCAAAAACTCTGCTGCTAGGCTGCTTTATAAAATCCCAAGAATGACCTCAATCTCCAATGCTTTGAGAGATTTACATTGGCTTAAAGTGGAAAGTCGGACTAAGTTTAAAGCCCTGGACTATATGTTTAAGATTAAGATGGGTACTGCCCCTCAATACCTGCAAAAACTGGTCCGCCAATATCAGCCCTCTCGACTGGTACGCTCTACGACTCAGGAAATATTCATGGTTCCCAGGATCAAACTCACAAGAATGGGGGGCCGCTCTTTTTCCTATCTTGGTCCTCTCTTGTGGAACTCTCTTCCCATAGTGATCCGCAAAGAAACACTTCACTTAAAATTTCGTAAATTAGTTAAAGCTTGGCTGTTTAACCAATAGTACTTACTCTTTTCTATTTGTTGTGGTTCCTCTCGGTCTGCGCTGGGAAACCCTTTTTGGGTAGCTACGCGCATTATAAAATTAATTAACATAACATAACATCCCTTCCCTTGCCTCACCTGCAACCCCCCCTTCCCAGCAGCTCTTCCTCTGTGACCTTGGCCTCTTCCCCACCGATCCATCTGCTCCAACTCACAAGGGGAAGAGGAAGTCACCACGCACAGGGGGGAGTTCCCCTGCCACACGGACACCCTCCCCCAGGCGCACGGACACTGAGGCCCCCATCCGCAAGTCCCCCGGACTAGGAAGAGCAAGGCCCCACCACAATCCCGCAGCTCCACCACACAGTATCCGTCCTGCAGCCCCCAGGCCACCACTCCACAGGTCCCCTAGCCACACCCTGCCCCTGGTTCACCCACACACCGATACCGCATCCCCAAAATGATTAGGCCCTCCCCCCCTACCACATGCACTTCCACCCCCACTTCACACGCTCAGCCTGTTCCTGCCACTGGTGTGGAGTCTGTGTCTCCCCCCTCTGTCCTGCCCACCTCACCTGGACCCCATGACACTACTTTGGAGGCTGGCACTGCAGTGGAGAGCTCATCCACCCCGTCTGACTTTGGCACTGCAGTGGAGACCACGTCCACACCATCTGACCTGCCCACTGCTGTGGTGCCGGCAACCACCCCATCTGACTTCATCCCTGCAGTTGTGACGGTGTCCACTGTGTCAGACACCTCCACTGCAGTTGCTAGTGACACTCCAGCACCCACCACCCCATCCCTGCCCCATTCTGCTGTCCCCTGATCCTGTCCCTGCGGTGCCTGGCCTGCCCCATGTATGCCCCTCCAAGGGGAGATGTCCCCTGGTCGTAGCAGTGCAGGCAAGCAATGGGTGACAACTTGTCACATGTCACCCTGGTTGAATTGAGAAATGGACTGGCCATTGGCCTTTTGACATTGTGGACTCGAATTACCAGTTTTGAGGAGTTTCATTTTTTAATAAAGCAAATTGTTGTTATCCATTGTTGTTGCATCTAATGTACATGATGTTGATGATGAGTATCATGGACTTGATGTTGTACTTGTGTTTTGAAGGTACAACAGGATGATTTGTTGATGTGATGGACTCCATGTGGTCCATGGGATATGTGTACTTTTCTGCTATGTGTCCATGACATCCTTTGCTGCAATTACAGGGTGTAATGATTGCAAAATGTTGTAACCAGGATTATCTCTTTGGGTTTGCTACTTCACATCTTTGGCATACACTGTTGCACATATGTTGTACTTACATTTGGACACATGGTGAGATTCCCTGACTGGGCCCATCTACACTGGACAGGCAGGTTTGTGCATCCATGGTACACAAGTCATCTGTGTCATCAGTGCAACTATCTCTACATGTGTATTGCGTATGTGCAGATGACTGAAGGGACACTTCCGTACACATGTTGCTGTGACCAGAGCTTTCATTGTGTTGTAACTGTTGGCTCACTGTGCAAGTGGTGTGCTGGCATGACAGGACCCTGCACAAACAACGTTTTTCACAGCTGACATTCCCCAGGAGTGGAGACCCCTCATGGCATTGTGTCATTCCGTGGCATTGCCTGGGCACATGGTGTGTGTTGTGTGAGCATGTCTGTGTGTGTTGCCTTCCCTTTTTTCGACTCAGCCTGTGTTCCATGCAGATGTTCCTGTTATGTGCACTTGCTGAGTTGTCCTGTGTTCATCAGACTTCTTTTCCCTGGGTTTACTGGGATGTAGGTGCATGGCAGACTACTGGTCATTAGGTTGTCATCCATGGCTGTTTTAGTTGTAATTTCAGGGAATGTTGTCAAACGCACATGGGACACATTCAGGATTGCCATTGGCACTTATGTGTTTCAAACATCATGTTGTTTTCCCTATGTCGTATCTGTCAGTGTGAGGCTCACTCGTATGTGTGTGTGACTACTCCCACTCATCAGGGTCATTGCTGCAATGTTGAAAGGTGTCAACATGTGTTCTTTGTGGGTATCCTTTGGTTCCTCATTGGTGTAGGTGTGTGGCAGGGTTCCCAATGAATCGTGTTGTCTTCACATTATGCCCATGTTCCGCATACTGTGCAGTGTGGCAGACATTCACAGGTGTTGTTGACAGGCCATATGTGTTGATTTTTGTGTACCTTAGATCCCCCCACCACCCCTGGGATTGTAATGGGTGCTTGAGCAATGTCAACAGTCCCTGTGTGCCTAGCTGATGCACATTGTTGCAGATCAGGGTGGGTGGTGTTGAGGGTGGCCACATGTGAGTTGTTTCATGTCTAGGCCCCTACCTACATTTTGCACATTGGTTGCAGGACATGGCCAGTGATTTTTGTTTATGGAGGTGTGATGTGAGTTTGTTGTTCTGGACACATGACCCAGTATGCACAGCTGACTGTGCTCCACAGTATAGGCAAAACAGACCTTTGTCATCACAGTGGGATTGGCGTACAGGCTACTGTCACCACAAATTAGGGTACTAGAGGGTAGTGCTGTAGTGGGTCTGTCTCTTGCTGTGTTGGTTGCTGTTCCACCCAGCTTGTGTCACATGAATACGTTGCTATACCACTCATCTGACGATGTATGCTTGACCACAAAGGGGTGACCAGTTCATTAGTTACTTTTTGAATGGCACTGTGGACACATCGGTGTGATTGGAGTTCATCCCACCGTCATGTGTTGTGTACTAGCCTGGGGACACTGATACACACACACGTGTTGTGTATGATATGCAGTGTGGGTCTGCCTGTCTGTGTTTGTGCATCTGCACCTCTGCATTGGTATTGCTTTTGCGTTCCATTGTGTGGATGTAGTTTGGAGGTTTTTCCCTAATGTCCATGCATCTTGTAGCTCATCATCCTGCACATTGCTCATGTTTGGTATGTCCCATTGCTGCCATGGTATGGGACTTTGTCACCTAACATCGACAGTCTCCACAGGATTCCTCAGTTTGTGTGTCTGTTCGTAGAGATATGTGTGTATGCATCATGATGCTCACTTTTCACATAGTCTAATTGGACACTGTGGGCATTGTCAGGGCTCATGGCCAATGCTTGTCTACACATGGCAGAGGGAGTTCTTGTGATACACAGCAATCTGTGCCTCTCAAATCTATGTTTGTATGTGACACAACCACCACATTGCCACTACATTGGTTGTGGATTTGGGACCAGTGAGCACAAATGCTGGTCTGGTGATGCTGCTATTATTTTGTCCACACTCACCTTCTGGTCACTGTAGTGACGTGGCCTTTGGAACCCATTACCACAAAGTTCCTGAGATGCTGAAGTTTTGAACCCCACACTCATCTTTTGGGCACACATGTGATGGGAGTCACATTGTATGTTCACTATCAGAATCAGTGTTGTGGGCATTTGGCACACACATACATAGAATCTTGCAAAGATGGTAGGGGTGGGGGTTTGCTTAGTGACCCTATGCGTGTGAATGCTGGTGGTGCAGGGCATCCAGCCCCCTATGAGTGGGGATGGTAGTGGTGCAGGGCATCCAGACCCCTATGAGTGGGGATGGTAGTGGTGCAGGGCATCCAGCCCCCTATGAGTGGGGATGGTAGTGGTGCAGGGCAGCCAGCCCCCTATGAGTGGGGATGGTAGTGGTGCAGGGCATCCAGACCCCTATGAGTGGGGGGTACTGGTATTGATGGGCATCCAGCACCCTATGAGTGGGGATGGTAGTGGTGCAGGGCATCCAGCCCCCTATGAGTGGGGGTGGTAGTGGTGCAGGGCATCCAGACCCCTATGAGTGGGGATGGTAGTGGTGCAGGGCATCAAGCCCCCTATGAGTGGGGATGGTAGTGGTGCAGGGCAGCCAGCCCCATATGAGTGGGGATGATAGTGGTGCAGGGCATCCAGACCCCTATGAGTGGGGGGTACTGGTATTGATGGGCATCCAGCCCCCTATGAGTGGTGATGGTAGTGGTGCAGGGCATCCAGCCCCTATGAGTGGGGATGGTGGTGGTGCAGGGCATCCAGACCCCTATGAGTGGGGGGTACTGGTATTGATGGGCATCCATCCCCCTATGAGTGTGGATGGTAGTGGTGCAGGGCATCCAGCCCCCTATGAGTGGGGGATACTGGTATTGATTGGCATCCAGCCCCCTATGTGTGGGGATGGTAGTGGTGCAGGGCATCCAGACCCCTATGAGTGGGGGGTACTGGTATTGATGGGCATCCAGCCCCCTATGAGTGGTGATGGTAGTGGTGCAGGGCATCCAGCCCCCTATGAGTGGGGGTGGTAGTGGTGCAGGGCATCCAGACCCCTATGAGTGGGGATGGTAGTGGTGGAGGGCATCCAGACCCCTATGAGTGGGGGGTACTGATATTGATGGACATCCAGCCCCCTATGAGTGGGGATGGTAGTGGTGCAGGGCATCCAGCCCCCTATGAGTGAGAATGGTAGTGGTGCAGGGCATTCAGCCCCCCATGAGTGGGGATGGTGGTGGTGCAGGGCATCCAGACCCCTATGAGTGGGGGGTACTGGTATTGATGGGCATCCAGCCCCCTATGAGTGGGGATGGTAGTGGTGCAGGGCATCCAGCCCCCTATGAGTGGGGGGTACTGGTATTGATGGGCATCCAGCCCCCTATGTGTGGGGATGGTAGTGGTGCAGGGCATCCAGACCCCTATGAGTGGGGGGTACTGGTATTGATGGGCATCCAGCCCCCTATGAGTGGTGATGGTAGTGGTGCAGGGATCAAGCCCCCTATGAGTGGTGATGGTAGTGGTGCAGGGCATCCAGCCCCCTATGAGTGGGGATGGTGGTGGTGCAGGGCATCCAGACCCCTATGAGTGGGGGGTACTGGTATTGATGGGCATCCAGCCCCCTATGAGTGGGGATGGTAGTGGTTCAGGGCATCCAGCCCCCTATGAGTGGGGGGTACTGGTATTGATGGGCATCCAGCCCCCTATGTGTGGGGATGGTAGTGGTGCTGGCCCCCTAGGTGTGGGCACTGCTGGTGGTGTGGACCATGCTACCCCTGTGGTTTTGCTTTTGCTTTTGCTGGTGGACGGCATGACCCCCCCTATGTGTGTGTAGCATTTCGCGTGTTCGTGACGTTTGTTTCTGTGGGTGTCTGACTTAAGGTCTGCGACGTACGCATCTGTTCATGATCCGGTCATAGATATACAGTACTGGGATGACCTGCGCGATGGGATTCATCATTGGTTCATCTCGTACTTGCTGATTGTTGCTCCGTCTCGTACACATTGTGAGTTGGTCCGTTTCGTAGCAGTGGATCGTGTTGTGGCGCGAATCGGAACTGCTATTCATCTCTCCCGGATGCTGTGACGACCCGTTCGGCGCATAGGATTTGCACATCGTACTTGTCCGGCCGGAAACTATTGTGGAAACTGCTTCCG
This sequence comes from Calotriton arnoldi, assembly GCA_963921515.1. Lineage (NCBI taxonomy): Eukaryota > Metazoa > Chordata > Amphibia > Caudata > Salamandridae > Calotriton > Calotriton arnoldi. The sequence goes on from CAWUFW010019918.1 coordinate 136,195, forward strand.
GGCGACTCGGATGGGTGTTTGGATAAGCGGCTCGTACGGGAAATGTTGCTGGAATCGAAGCCTACGTGTCGTTCGGAATTGTGGCACTTTTGCGCATCGTACTTCATTGCCCGGACGGACCGGCTCCCAGTACGAGTCGGTCGCAAGGTAAGGCTACGGACAGCTCTCGGAGGGCTGTCCGAGTGAGATCGGAATCGGCCCCTAAGTTGGCAGGGTATGCCCAGACGTGGGGCCCTTGCTCACTTTGCCACTGGATTCAAGCTAGCCTGGCTGATGAGGGCTGTTAACCCGAAACCAGTCCCAGGATGCTTGTTTCCGGTCCAGGGAAGACATGGCTTGGCAGTTCGGGCTGGACTGTTCCCATGAGGCACAGGGTCAAGACTGATTTGCACATAGCTGTGTCTGAACTGGGGTGGCGAAGTGAGCTAAAGAACGATGATAGATTCAACCCAGATCTGTGACTGGGAGTGAGTGTCTGAAAAGTTTCAGCGCTCCGTCCATCATCTCCTTGTGTTTGCTTTAGAAAAAATGGAGTCACTTATTGGCCCAGACACGTTTCCTGAAGCACATTTAGGGTCTATTGAGAATTGCGGTTCACTGCCAAAATATCGATGTCAAAAATCTAGATGAAAAATTATAGAATGCAAAAATATTGACTCCCTATATTTAAACAGGTAAGTACAAAAATATTGAAAAGAAAATACCGATGTTAAAAATATAGTTGTACAAAATATCATTTTTTATATATATATATATATATATATATAAAATAAAATAATAAATATTAAATATATTAAATAATAAAACAATTTTTTTTAAATAAAGTAGATTTAATATACATTTTAACAAATATAACAAATAAACTTAATTAAAAAAGTTAAACACATATATATATATTTACTTTAAAACAAATATTAAACTATTAATTTTAATTTATTTTATCATTTTAAAATTATATAAAAATTTACAAATATATATATATATATATATACACCAATAACATAAAATCTATTAAAAAAACATTCTATTATTAATTAAAACATTAAACTATTTAAACATCTTTAAACTTAAATTTACCACTACAGTCAGTGCAACAGTAGGGAAAGTGTTGGATAGCGGAGGGGTAAAAATTACTATTTCCACTCCAGTGAGTGCAACAGTAGAGAAATTGTTGGATTGCAGAGATATCAAATTTACTATTCCCACTCCAATAATTGTAACAGTAGGGAAAGTGTTGGATAGCGGAGGGGTAAAAATTACTGTTCCCACTCCAATGAGTGCAGCAGTTGGGAAAGTGTTGGATAGCGGAAGGGGTAAAAATTACTATTCCTACTCCAGTGAGTGCAACAGTAGGGAAATTGTTGGATAGTGGCGGGGTAAAATTTACTATTCCCACTCCAATCAGTGCAACACTCCAATCAGTGCAACAGTAGGGAAAGTGTAGGATTGCGGAGGGGTAACAAGTAATATTCTCACTCCAGTCAGTTCAAAATGAAAAACAAACAAATTATTAACAACAGCTAAAATATTTAAAAAAACAAAATAAATAAAAAATATATAAATATGTAAAAAATTAAAATACAGCTATATTTAATATTACAAACTTTAAAAACATATTATAATGTTAAATGCATATGACACATACCTACAAATATTATAGTAAATAAAATAAAAAATAATTTTCAAACAAATAAATATTTTTTATTTGCAATTATTTAGAAACAAAAACATTATTACATAAATTTACTTTTTTATTTTCTACCCTATAACACCACACAATTCACAACCCACGTCTAAATAAAAAAATGTACTTACATAATTAACATAATTAATTACCAATTAAAAAAATATTATTAATTAAAAAACAAATTAAAAATCATAAAAATTAATAAACTCCCACACTTTACCCCTACAACTCCCACAAACCACAGCTAAAATTAAACTGTAAAAAAATGTATTACACAATTAAAACTTATTTTCAATTAAAAAACTAACAGTATTTAACAACTCATTATAAAGTAAGTAAAATTTACCTCTATAAAAGTAAAACCCACACACAAAAAAATATAAACAATTACCCTAATTAAATATCAACTAATTAATTAATTAAAAAACATAAATTAGTTCCCACCTTTTACCCCTATAAACCCCACAACCCACACCTAGAATTAATTACACAATTTCCATATTTAATTTTCATTTAATTAATTATTATTAATTAAGAACTAATTATTAACTAATGAAACATAAATTACTTCCCGCCCTTTACCCCTAAAAACCCCACAACCCTCACATAAAATTAGTTACACAATTTCCATAATTGATAAACTCATTATTAATATAATTAAACATAAATGACTTCCCACCCTTTACCCCTATAAACCCCACAACCCGCACCTAAAATTAATTACACAATTTTGATAATTAATTTTCTATAAATTAATTAATATCAATTAACAACTAATTTTTAATTAATCAAAAATAAATTTCCTCCCACCCATTACCCCTATAAACCCTGCAACCCACACCTAAAATTAATTACACAATTTCCATATTTAATTTTCAATTAATTAATAATACTAATTAACAACTTATTATTAATTAATTATAAATAAATTACTTCCTACCCTTTATCCCTATTAACCCAACAACACGCACCTAAAAAATTACTTCCCACAATTAACACTATAATTCTCAATTAAATAGATATTAATAAATAAAAAATAATCAGTAATTTATTATAATTAAATTACTTCCCACCCTATTCCCCTATAAACCCACAACCCACTACGGAACTAAAAAATGCAAAATTTTATTAAAATAAAATTGCTAACTACTAAAAATGTAACACATATATTAAAAAACATACACAATTCTTATACAAAAAATATCCATCACATACATTTAAAATAAATACTAAAATACATAACACTAATTTAAAAATCGATATTTTAAACAACTATATTTTAGCAAATGATATTAATGACTTCTATACTTTTAAAAACGATATTACTTGCCTTAAATTCGATGGGGCATATTAGCAAGACTGGCGATAAAATTATCGCCGTTTTAGCGGCAGGAAACTGCCGCTAAAACGGCGATAATTGGCTTGCTAATAAGCGTTATAGAATTCACTAGAAGCCCAGGTTAGATGTACAGGACATCTAACCTGGGCTTCTATTGGAATTCTATAACGCTTATTAGCAAGCTCATTATCGCCGTTTTAGCGGCAGTTTCCTGCCGCTAAAACGGCGATAATTTTATCTCCAGTCTTGCTAATATGCCCCGATATTCTTGACCACGATTTCTTGCTGTCGATATTTCTGACTCGCGATATTTAGGACTCGATATTTCTGTAGGTCGACATTTCCAACTCGATATTCTGTTTGCACACCCAGAATTGCACTAATAAAGCTGCTCTTTCCAATAACTCGGGTGCAATTACCAAGTCATCAGCTCCTCGAGATAACAATGCAACTGCTGAGTGGGCTAGTAAGTGCAATTTTCTCAGTCCTCGACCAAACATAGATATTTTAAAGGCCAACCCAGCAAAGCTAAAACTAAAGCTAATGTGTCACCCTTAAGTCAAACCTCTCCTGTTTTAGATACAGCTAAAGCCAGAGCAGAATGATGTTCATATACATACTCATTAGTGTGTAATAATCGTTTTCTCCCTCTTGTTGCACTGCCACAGCCTTTATCCCTGAAGGACTCTGGTGCAGGTTTTCACTCAGACAAACTATGTTGCCCGCAGCAGCGGATGAACCAGCTCACTTAGCCCAACAGCTTGTTGTTTTAAGAGAGGAGGTGGGTGGACTTAAAACTTTGTTAGTGCAACTATTAGCCTTGACAAATTATTAAATGCAAGTTAAAAGAACTGATAGTGGTTGTGAAACATGTATTGCACATTGCATAGAGAAGCAGCCACTGAGTAAGGGCTGTAATCCTTTGGAGTCTGGCAAACCCTTCCACTAAAATGACCACAGACCAATATCCAAACACCTGGAGCTAGCAAATAGGGTGGGGGAACGGGATCCCACCATGCTGGCTCAACCAGTACATGCTTCATATTCTAGACGCCTGTGCACTTCCCAATTGAACATAAGGAAGGCTTTGGTCACATCAAGAGCACTCAAGTATCTCCAAAGCATGCTCCCCCCCAAGCAGAGCTATTTAAATTCACAAAGCAGATGCTCAATTTACATGGTTAATGTTCCCAAATGTAACCAAACCCAATATAAAGAAAGTGAAGATTCTTTAATAAAACAAATCCCCCCCACTGAATTCATAAGGAAAGAGGCTGTTGTTCCATTATTAGAGAGGAAATCCTCAGAGCAATTATACGTCCCCGAACGGACGGTAAATATGACACTATCGAGTTGATCCTTCTTTCTAGGGACTTAGTGGAGAACCTAGTGGCATTCGATTAGCGGACCTCCACTCTGTTAAACACAAACATTCGGTTTAAATACAAGGTCTATGAGCCTCATCAACCTAAGGTTGGGTGTACCCCCTCTCCTACTCTAGGGGTTGATTTGCCTACAAACCCTTCTTTTTTAGACAATCTAATGTTGCTGGGTACTTTTGATCAGTGTACAATCAACTGTTCTCCAACTCGCCTTACCGAACATTTTGACAATTTTCTTCCAGCTGAACATAGTGGCCAATATGCTAGTCTCTCAGATTTAGGACCTTCCATTTATTCTAATGTTGTCTTGAATGACGAGGCTGTGACATCACGGGGATCCTTCTCTTTGCCCGCTCCAGCCCAGGGAGCTGATATAGTTTCACTTGTATCTTGGAATATAGCTGGTTTGAAACCTAAAACTGCTTCCCCAGAGTGGACCAACTATATTGAGGTGAATGACATCTGTTTGTTCCAACAAACCTGCTCCCTGGACCCAATTTTCAAGCCAGGTTATATAAATGTTTTTATGCCTGCTACAGGCATTTCCATTTGTGGACTGACTGGTGATTTAACATTCTGGATCCAATTAAATCTGGACCTAAAAATCCATCAGCTTATGTCAATTCCCCTGACATTCTTGCTGTCCGAATTATGATAGACAACTCAAGTTCCATTGATTTTTACAATGTCTACACCAGAGGGGTCAGGGGAGGGCTTAGATCACCAACTGTGACAATCCTCAAGGAGTCCCTGGGGAAACATCGAGGGAAATTCTTCATAATGCTCGCAGGGGATTTTAACACTACCTTCGAGACATTAGAGGATAGCCTGGAGGCAGAAGAGGACGAGATCTGGTGTGTTCCACATCTCGATCTACCCCCGATAACCAAGTTGACTGAGCCTGCTCTTCAGTTAAAACCCTTGTCCCTAAAATTTGGGGTGAGATCTGTGAACGGGAGACATCAATCTGGTAGGAGTGGGGCTTGTACTTTTGACAATACATCTCATTCCAGTCGTATCGATTATATTTTAATTGATCTTCATCTGCGTCTAAACTTCAAGAATATGTTTGTTGAGGCCAGGGTTGAAGGCGACCATTATCTGTTGTGCCTTACTATGAAAGCGGTCAGCTGCAAGTTGGAACCCAATCATCAAATCCCAGCTTGCACCAGGGACATATACCCTATAAATGATACACGTTGTTTAAAGTGGCCCCAAGTTGTTGAGTTCCCTGATCTTTTAAGTGTAATAGTTATTGATCTCCAGCTCTGGCTAGCTGATATGACTGCAGAACCATTAACTGTAAAAGGTGATGTGGCTATCACTGACTTTCGCAATTATCTTTTAAGAAAATTCTTCATCACATTACAGTTACTCTCACTAATCCTCGCAAGCATTCCAGTAGAACCAAGACTTGGTTTAATGGGGAGTGTAGGCACTTCTGTTAGCAGCTGGGAGCAGCACTAAGATCTAAAAATATCCCACGGATTCACCTAGCTAGGAAGTTGTATAAACAGGCACAGATATAGGAGAAAATAGACTGGGATCAATTAAGGTGGCAGGATTTGGGATGCCATCACCTTTCCTTTAGATAGAAAATTATATTTCCAATATAGCGTTGGCACCCTTCCTCTGAAGACATTCACTACTAAATGGGCTCCAAAAGGCGATCTTTTATGTCCAACTTGTAATATTTCCACCGAATCAACTGGCCATGTCTTTTTTGGCTGACCAGGCTATATTTTTGCATGGTCAAAGTGGAATAAGCCAGTTTGTAGGTTAGTGGGTACTCGTAGTATTTGGTCAGCACTTAGGATTCCTAGGTTGGACCCCAAACTTACATATGCTTGTGCCATTGCGAAATTTCTGGGCTGGATATTGGTATTCAGAGCCAAGGCTGTGGGGCCGATTCCGATCTCGGTCGGAGGCGCACCCAACACCATTCGGTCGGGAAAAAAGCCATGCGAAAGCCTGTTTCCCGACCGATCCGTACAGCACACCGAACGAGCAAGTACGATGCGCACAACAGCAAAGAATCCGGCCGAACCGTACTCACCCAAACCAGGTCCTGTTCTCTAACCGAGGCGAATCCGGAAACGCCGAATCGAGTCGCACGGAAGGAAAAATGCAGCCCCGTCTGGCCGGACAAGTACGATGCGCTTTCCGTACGCGCCGAACCCGTCGCTACGCACGGCACGTCAAAGCATCCGGGAGAGGCGCACATAAGCTCCGATTCGCGCCACAACACGATCAACGGCTCCGAGACGAACACGGCAGCGACGAGGACGACGCGAAGCGACGAGGACGAGGTGAAGCGACGAGGACGACGCGAAGCAACGAGAAGGACGAACGACACGAACCAACCATGAATCCCTTCGTCCCGATCATACCAATATTCTACATATACTACCGGAACAGGCACGGACGCGTACGGCGCAGAAGGTAAGCCAGACACCAACCACAAAACACATACAACACGTACACGACACATCACACACACACAGAGGGATGCAGAATATACTTACACCAGCAACAGCAGCACCATAGGGGCGGGATGCCCATCACCAATGCCACATATGCACACAGGGGCCTGAATGCGCACCACCACCCCTACCCAGGGGGGACAGGATGCCTACCACCACTACCACCCTTACCCAGGGGGGGCTAGATGCCTATCACCACTACCACCCTTACCCAGGGGGGGGCTGGATGCCTACCACTACTACCACCCTCACCCAGGGGGGGCAGGATGCCTACCACCACTACCACCCTCACCCAGGGGGGGCAGGATGCCTACCACTACTACCACCCTTAGCCAGGGGGGGCAGGATGCCTACCACCACTACCACCCTCACCCAGGGGGGCTGGATGCCTACCACTACTACCACCCTCACCCAGGGGGGCAGGATGCCTACCACTACTACCACCCTCACCCAGGGGGGCAGGATGCCTACCACTACTACCACCCTTAGCCAGGGGGCAGGATGCCTACCACTACTACCACCCTCACCCAGGGGGGCAGGATGCCTACCACCACCCTTAGCCAGGGGGGCTGGATGCCTACCACTACTACCACCCTTAGCCAGGGGGGCAGGATGCCTACCACTACTACCACCCTCACCCAGGGGGGCAGGATGCCTACCACTACTACCACCCTCACCCAGGGGGGCAGGATGCCTACCACTACTACCACCCTTAGCCAGGGGGGCAGGATGCCTACCACTACTACCACCCTCACCCGGGGGGCAGGATGCCTACCACCACCCTTAGCCAGGGGGGCTGGATGCCTACCACTACTACCACCCTCACCCAGGGGGCTGGATGCCTACCACTACTACCACCCTCACCCAGGGGGGCAGGATGCCTACCACCACCCTTAGCCAGGGGGGGCTGGATGCCTACCACTACTACCACCCTTAGCCAGGGGGGGCAGGATGCCTACCACTACTACCACCCTTAGCCAAGGGGGCAGGATGCCTACCACTACTACCACCCTCACCCAGGGGGGTACCACTACAACCACCCTTAGCCAGGGGGGCAGGATGCCTACCACTACTACCACCCTCACCCAGGGGGGGCAGGATGCCTACCACCACCCTTAGCCAGGGGGGGCTGGATGCCTACCACTACTACCACCCTCACCCAGGGGCGGCAGGATGCCTACCACCACCCTCACCCAGGGGGGCAGGATGCCTACCACCACCCTTAGCCAGGGGGCTGGATGCCTACCACCACCCTTAGCCAGGGGGCAGGATGCCTACCACTACTACCACCCTCACCCAGGGGGGCTGGATGCCTACCACTTCTACCACCCTCACCCAGGGGGGCAGGATGCCTACCACTACTACCACCCTCACCCAGGGGGGCAGGATGCCTACCACCACCCTTAGCCAGGGGGCTGGATGCCTACCACTACTACCACCCTCACCCAGGGGGGCAGGATGCCTACCACTACTACCACCCACACCCAGGGGGGGCAGGATGCCTACCACCACCCTTAGCCAGGGGGGGCTGGATGCCTACCACTACTACCACCCTCACCCAGGGGAGGCAGGATGCCTACCACCACCCTCACCCAGGGGGGGCAGGATGCCTACCACCACCCTTAGCCAGGGGGGGCTGGATGCCTACCACCACCCTTAGCCAGGGGGGGCAGGATGCCTACCACTACTACCACCCTCACCCAGGGGGGGCTGGATGCCTACCACTACTACCACCCTCACCCAGGGGGGGCAGGATGCCTACCACTACTACCACCCTCACCCAGGGGGCAGGATGCCTACCACCACCCTTAGCCAGGGGGCTGGATGCCTACCACTACTACCACCCTCAGCCAGGGGGGCAGGATGCCTACCACTACTACCACCCTCACCCAGGGGGGCAGGATGCCTACCACTACTACCACCCTCACCCAGGGGGGCAGGATGCCTACCACCACCCTTAGCCAGGGGGCTGGATGCCTACCACTACTACCACCCTCACCCAGGGTGGGCAGGATGCCTACCACCACCCTCACCCAGGGGGGGCAGGATGCCTACCACCACCCTTAGCCAGGGGGGCTGGATGCCTACCACCACCCTTAGCCAGGGGGGGCTGGATGCCTACCACCACCCTTAGCCAGGGGGGGCAGGATGCCTACTACCACCCTCACCCAGGGGGGCAGGATGCCTACCACCACTACCACCCCCACCCATAGGATGGACAATGCATGACACAACCAGCACACCACAACCTAGGGAATGCAAGAAGAAGACATCCCCCAACACCATGACAAGCGTGTGTAGACTGTGTCAAATGCCTACAACACCGAACATGACTTCAAACATACAATGTGACCCCCTAGCACATGTGCCACACAAATATGTGTGTGGCACACACAACGCAAGCAGGCCATGACCATTGTGGCAATGGGGTCCAAACCCCCATCATCACAGTGACCAAAAGGCAAGTGTGGGGTCCATAGCTGCAGCACATTTTGAACATTGTGGCAATGGGGTCCAAACCCCCATCATCACAGTGACCAAAAGGCAAGTGTGGGGTCCATAGCTGCAGCACATTTTGAACATTGTGGCAATGGGGTCCAAACCCCCATCATCACAGTGACCAAAAGGCAAGTGTGGGGTCCATAGCTGCAGCACATTTTGAACATTGTGGCAATGGGGTCCAAACCCCCATCATCACAGTGACCAAAAGGCAAGTGTGGGGTCCATAGCTGCAGCACATTTTGAACATTGTGGCAATGGGGTCCAAACCCCCATCATCACAGTGTCCAAAAGGCAAGTGTGGGGTCCATAGCTGCAGCACATTTTGAACATTGTGGCAATGGGGTCCAAACCCCCATCATCACAGTGACCAAAAGGCAAGTGTGGGGTCCATAGCTGCAGCACATTTTGAACATTGTGGCAATGGGGTCCAAACCCCCATCATCACAGTGACCAAAAGGTAAGTGTTGACAAAGTAAGAGGTGCAACTGCCAAACTGCATGGATGATTCCTGGTCACAGAACAACAAACACATCAGTGGCAAAGTAGTGTATGTGTCCCATTGCAACATAAATTGGGGGAGCCAAATCCTGCAGTGCAAATAAGACATAACTTTGGCCATGTGCAGACAAACAACACCCATGGGGGCTGACACCGTCAACAATCATCAATGACACAATGACAGAAGTGACCATCCGAATGCAGACCCACATATTTGCACCAATGGGCACACACATGCAGATACCCTGTGGAGACTGCAGATGTGAGGTGAACAGATACCATACCATGGCAGCAATGGGACACACAATCAACAATTAGCACCAAATGAGGGCTCCCGTCCCATCAGCCTGGTCATGGAAGTGCCAACGGAATCATCAGCACAGATCCAACACACTTGTATAGCAATGTTGCACTGACAACACAGATGAGTCCTTCCCCATTGATGCCCAAACCTGCATGTTCACTGGAGATGGCCACACGGTCAGGGAAGTAGACGAATAGAACAATGGCAGGCACAACAGATGTGCAGGGGTGGAAGCCACAGATGTGAAATTGCCAATCTAAGTAGGAAATCCCATTGCCAAATACTGAACACATGACACCCTCAGATGCTGCTATGGATGACATGGATACACCACAGGATAGGACACATTCCCCCTGGACCACATGGGTTCCTGCACAGTAACACTTCATTATCATGAGACCAAATATCACCATCACTGCAGCAAGGGCATGGTTAGCATCATCAACATCATGTACATCAGAAGCAAAAGCACTAGAGAACAGAAAGTTGCTTTATTCAGCATATGTGGCATTAAAAGTAGAAGTCCGGTAGAACATAAACAAAGGCCAATGGCCAGTCCATCAACAAAGTCACAAGTGGGTGACAGTGGCAGATGCCACCCTACACATGCCTGCACAAAACCAGGGACAATCCACTAGGAGGGGCAACCGGGGGGGTAGGCCAGGCACCGCAGGGACAGGATCAGGGCTCACCAGGAGGAAGCAGGGAAGGGGCGGTGGGTGCTGGAGAGCCACTGACAACTGCAGTGGAGGTGTCTGACATAGTGTGTGCCGGCACAACTGGGGGGCATGGCTCAGATGTTGTGGGTGCCGGCACGACTGCAGTGGACCCTGCAGATGGAGTGGACAGGTCCGCCACTGCAGTGCCCAAGTCAGACAGGGTGGTAGTGGACTCCACTGCAGTGCCTACCACCAGGGGAGGAGAATGGGGAACAGGCAAGGTGGGCTGGACAGAGGGGGAGGACACCCTCACCACATCAGTGGCACAGACAAGCGCAGGGGGGTGTGGTGCCGGGAGAGCAAGTGGCAGGGGGAGAAGGCCGGAGCCTCTTGGGGATGGTATATCTGTGGGTGGGGGAACCTGGGGCAGGGTGTGGTGGGGCACCTGTGGAGTGGGGGCCTGAGGGATGGAGGAAGGAGACCTGGTGCTTGAGCTGCAGGGCGGCGGCGGGGTCTTGCTCTTAGCACTCCGGGGGACTTGCGGGTGGGGGCCTCAGTCTGTCTGCGCCTGGGGGAGGCTGTCCGGGGGCGAGGGCACTCTGCTCCATGTGGGGGCTTCCTCTTCCCCCTGGATGCTGGGGCAGCTGGATCGGAGGGGAAGAGGCCGAGGTCACTGAGGAAGAGGCGCTGGGTCTTTGGGGTTGCAGGTGAGGCAAGGGAGGGTGCTTTGGAGGGAGAGGCAACTGAGGACTGCGCAGTGCCTGTGGATGCGTGTGTGTGTACCAGGGCCCCATGCCCTGTGAGTCTGGTTTCAGTCCCCTGACTGTGCATGCGTGTGCGTTTAGTTTGTGGCGTGTGTGTCTGTGTGCTGGACGTGTGTGTGCTGGTGTGTGCCTGTGCCGGTGTGTGTGTGCTTGGGACGGGTAAGGTGCTGGGGAGTGTGGATGGAGCAGAGGCAGGAGGGGTGAGGGACTGTCTGAGGAGGTACACTGCTGCCGTCAGGGAGGAGTCCATGGACCTGTTGCCCCTCTGTAGGTCAGACATGCCCGATGAGATGCCCTCCATGAACGACACCAGCTGAGTCAACAGTGCGGTGTGCGCATGGAGGACACTCAGCATGGCTGTCTGCCCTACATGGAGCTGGCGAAGGAGGTACACAGACTCCTCACTCAGGGCAGCAGGGGACACAGGGGCAGGGGTGCGGTGCCTGGGCCAAAGGAGACACGCTCCCGAACATGGGAGCCTCCACGGACCTGGGGAATGGGAGCCGATGGGAGGGCGGTGGTGGTAGTGGTGGTGGGGGGACAGCAACACTAGCTGGCGTGTGGTGGCTGCTGACACCCGCCTCCACAAGGGAGTCATCCTCCGAGTTGCTCTGGTCCTCAGCTGAGGTGGATGGTGCTGAGGACTCCTCGGTGTGGCTCCCCTCGCCCTCCGTGCCACTGGGTCCCTCCGACCACTCCTCGGCTGCTGACCCAGTCTGGCTCTCTGGCTCCTCCTGGTCCGTGGAGCTGTCCCCTTCCGTGGCCGTGGATGTATCTGCAAACAATGGGGAAACAGACAGACATCAGTCACCTGCACCAAACGCACACACCACTGTGAGCACAGCACATTACAGAGCAAGCCCTGGCATCATTAGTTGTACATTGCTAAAAGTGCCCTAACTGAACAGGAGAAGCCAATTGTCAGTCTGATGCCAAGCATGGCAGTCACATCCCACATGGCCTTGCACCCATCTGTCTGGTGTCTGTTGGATTGCAACACCCCAGTGTGGACACATGCACCAAGTACACAGTAGTTGGACAGTGCAGAGGACACGGTGTGGCATGTGGACATGCACACATCACAGCTCTTGCCACTGAGTCAGTACAGGTTTCCGGATGAAAGGGATGCCCAGAGTCAAATAGGAAATGCATGTGATGCATACCAGCGACAGACACCATGATGCACCCATGTCCTGATAGCCAGCGCCACTATGGTGTGCATGTAGCACATGTCACTCCCCTGCAGGACCACCAATAAGTTGACACATGCCATGGCAGAGGCATGACTGCTAAGTCATACATCACTGTCTCAGTGATGTATGACTTGGCAGCCAGACAACAACACTATGCACTGTGTCACAATAGTAGGTCATGGGGAATGCAAGTCCTGGAGCTGCACAAGTGCACATGTACATCCCCCACACAACACATCATCTTAACCCTCATCTGTCCAGGTCACACCTATTGGACATATGGGAGACCTGTGACACTACCCTCTGAACCTGAGCCCCTCACAATTTGCTGTGAATGGGGAACAGCTGCCTGAACTTCACATTCGCATACCCCAGTCTGCACGGGCAGCTGATCAAACACCTATGTGACACACAAGTATCATCTCCTATGGTCACATCTCCAGGGGCATGCTGAGCCCCTACCAAGAAACACCCCAGCAGTCCTGGCAACTAATCCACAGCACACTGACACAGAGGCAGACACCTGAGGGCTCAAATCACTGTGCACAATGTGTCAGCTGATACACGGGAGTGGGAGTACAGAGTGCATTGCATGGCCTGGAGTAGGCATGACTGTCCTGCTCCACATGAATGAGGGATGTGCCCTGGACAGTGGATAGCTGGCTATGTATGTGTGACACACGTAATCTGCACACTCCTGGGGCCCAAACATTGTTCCCACCCGCTGCATGGGCGTGTGCCACATACCCCAGGCACATGTGGTGGCTCAGCTCAGCAAGTGGACCGCATATCAAAGCAACACGCAGATCACATGTCCAAACCCAGGCGTTGTGTGAACAATGGACCCACCCATGATGCCCACAACAGAGTTAGGGAAACAGATGCTGTCCCCCACCTTTAGTGAAGCAAACTGCAAGGACACAGTCCCAAGTGACACAATTCCCTGAATGTAAGGGCCACACCTGTGTATCAGATGAGCAGTGGGCAGTGCACAATAGAGGGACATGGCTCCTGGTCAACATGACTGCTGCACTGTGGCAGTTGAACCAGGCCAGAGGAGGGCACAAAGCATGTAATACAGAGTTCACAGTGCAGTCTTTGACTCACCCCCTCCTTGCTGCTGTCTGGCCTTCAGCTGCCCATCCAGGTCTGGAAACACCACCGCCAGGATCTGGAGCATGTGGGGGGTCAGGGTCCGTGTTCCGCCCCTCCTGCGAGGAGGCGACAGCTTCAGCTGGACCCGTGCAATCCTCCGGGTCCAGCCCCGAAGGTCCTGCCACCTCTTCTGGCAGTTGCGGATCCGGCGCTTGTAGACCCCCACGGACCGGACAGCCCGGACGATGTCCTTCCAGATTTCCTGCTTCCGATGGGCATTAACCTGTCAGGATGATAAAGTGAAAAGGCCATTACCACACATGCAACATATCGTGCATGACACAGTTGTATATACATGTCTCAATCACAGGGGCACATGATGTACACAGGCAGTGCAAAGCTGACCATGGACAGTTTGCCAGACGTCACTACATGGTATCATTGCATGGGAAGTAAAACCATGTTCAAATGCACTGTCACTGCACCATACCTGTCCAGTGCAAGTCACTACACACTATGGGGGGTGACAACTACTCAGTGAGCCTGCTAGCCAGTGGCGTGCAGACTCTCAGCCTTGCTAGTCACACAAAATGCACATTCAGAAAGGCAGTGCACAGAACACTCACCTGCTCCCCTGGTGTCCCATACAGCTTGCTGTACTGTGGAAGTAGGCTGTCCAGCAGGGCCTGGTTCTCTTCAAGGCTGAAGGCTGGGGCTCTCTCCACAGTACGTGCCATTGCAGGGTCCAGAGGGGCAGAGACAGCAGCAGTGCAGTGGCAGATGTCATCCTGGAGCATGTAGTGCAGGCAAGTGAGCTCTCAGGGGAACAGCCAGCAATATATATGTGCTGGAGAGGCAGATACTGTCCCTTGTGTCCAAAGTGATAGGTCCAAGTCGTTTGCATCTTCTGAATCTGGCCAATCCATGGAATAGCAGCACCAAAACACGCCCACAGCATCCTTCAAATCTTCAACTTCATGACATACATGATTTTGCAACATTGTTGTGGGTGACCAACTGAATTTAGAGCAACCGACTCGTTCGAAATTCGAAAACGCGTCCGTTGCCAGGCAAGCCCATTGTCAATGGGTGCGCACCGATCGGTCCATTGCGGTACAACGCGCACAGGGGTACAACGCGTACCCGCACACATTGATTGCAATGGGCCGGCCGGAGGCACCGATCGGTCCATTGCAGTTCAACGCGCACAGGGGTACAACGCGTACCCGCACACATTGATTGCAATGGGCCGGCCAGAGGCACCGATCGGTCCATTGCAGTTCAACGCGCACAGGGGTACAACGCGTACCCGCACACATTGAATGCAATGGGCCGGCCGGAGGCACCGATCGGTCCATTGCAGTTCAACGCGCACAGGGGTACAACGTGTACCCGCACACATTGAATGCAATGGGCCGGCCGGAGGCACCGATCGGTCCATTGCAGTTCAACGCGCACAGGGGTACAACGCGTACCCGCACACATTGAATGCAATGGGCCGGCCGGAGGCACCGATCGGTCCATTGCAGTTCAACGCGCACAGGGGTACAACGCTGCACCCGCACACATTGAATGCAATGGGCCGGCCGGAGGCACCGATCGGTCCATTGCAGTTCAACGCGCACAGGGGTACAACGCGTACCCGCACACATTGAATGCAATGGGCCGGCCGGAGGCACCGATCGGTCCATTGCGGTTCAACGCGCACAGGGGTACAACACGTACCCGCACACATTGAATGCAATGGGCCGGCCGGAGGCACCGATCGGTCCATTGCAGTACAACGCATCACTGTACATGTGACTGGCATATGTCAGCATGCCTGTCTCAGATGGACATATGCCAGCCACAGATAGCTCCCAGGGAGTGAGGGGCACACCTACATCACGACAGCCTGTCCAAACTTTATCATGAGGCATGTAAGGATGCATTTCCTATTGTGTGTATGTTGGTGTACATGTTGTCCTGTGGGTGTCACCTGTGGGCAGCCACCCCCAGGCTGTGCACGTGTTCATGGGGACAGGATCCTGGGTGTTACGTGTACATGACCACTGTGAGGTGCAACTGTTCATATCTGTGCATGTGCCATGGTCACATTTCACAGTGGTGTATGTGTATGTCATGTCACATACCCCGTGAGTCCCATGTGGGACGGTATGTTTGAGCCAGGGTGTCCCAGTGGCACAATAGTGATGGTCCTCCACAGTCTTTGTGCATGTAGTGTTTACAATGTCTCTGATTTCATGTGCACAATGGGAGACAGTCTCCACATACACGTTGTGTGTGCATGGACTCTGATGTTGTGCGTGTGTGTCACAGACGTCCATGTCTGTCCTGCCGTGGCAAGTGGGGCCACTACCTGTGGGGGTCATGGTTCTTTTGCTGTGGTGTATACATGATACTCCATGTAATGCCAGTGTCCATGTGGCATTACAGGGTCCCTGGTAATGTACCTGTCGTTGAGCTGTGGTGTCTGGGGCACATCTGTCCTCACATGTCACTGTGGGGGGTTATTGTGACACGGCAGCAGGAGATGGGAACTGTGACACGGCCTCATGATATCCAATGGGCCAACCTGGGACTAATTGATGCCACCTGTTGGACCGTGTTGACAGATGTTGGCCATGTATGTACCATACATGTCCTTCCGGTACTGCACACTTCATGTAGTTGTGCCTCATAATGATGTATGTTGGGATCTTGAGTGTGTTCAATGCCGCATATGTGGGGTGACTGACAATCTTGCTTACTTCTCCTCTGCACTGCAGGGCTCCTGCTGTCCATCGACCATTCCCAGACCTGGCAACGATGGTGGAACGGGACAGCATCCGACGGTACCGCTTCACCAGGCAGCTGATTGAGGATTTGGCAGTGCAGTTGTCCCCACATTTGCAGCCTGGCCGGCCGTATCCTACAGCGCTGACCCCCAAGGTGAAGGTGATGGCAGCCCTACACTTCTTTGCCACTGGTACCTTCCAACATACTGTGGCGACTGCTGGTGGGATGTCACAGACCATGTTCAGCCGTGTGCTCCGCGATGTTTTGGCGGCAATGTTGCTCTTCCTGAACCGGTACATCTATTTCCCTAGACTGCGACGACTCACTGACGTGAAGAGTGACTTTTATGCCCTGGGGAGGATGCCGCATGTAATTGGCTCCATTGATGGGACACATGTGGCTTTGGTACCACCACAGGCCCAGGAGCAGGCCTACAGGAACCGCAAGCACTACCACTCGGTCAATGCACTGGTGGTGTGTCTTGCAGACATGACCATCACACACGTGTGTGCCCGTTTCCCTGGTTCAGCACACGATGCCTTTGTGATGAGGAGTAGTCGCATCCCCAGGATGATGGCACAGATGCAGAACCAGCGTGCCTGGCTTGTCGGTGTGTACTGACTTTGTGCCATTGTGTGTGATCTGATCTGTAGTATTCCGCCCACTTTTCCAAGTCAGCTAATGTGCGCTTGTCTGTCCGTAGGTGACTCGGGATACCCCAACATGCCGTGGTTGCTGACACCCCTCAGGAACCCTGTGACACCAGCCCAGATGCGCTACAATGAGGCACATGGTCGGACCAGGAGAGTGATTGAGCGGACCTTTGGTCTCCTGAAGAGCCGCTTCCGCTGCCTGGACAAGACCGGAGGGTCCCTCCCATATGCCCCTGTGAAAGTGTGCAAGATTATCATCGTCTGCTGCATGCTCCACAACCTGGCAGTGCGGAAGGAGTTGCCTCTCATCCAGGATGACAATGACCAACATCCGCCACCTGTGGAGGATCCTGGCCTGGACCACGATGCCAGTGACGATGATGATGATGATGGTGATGTCCGCACACAGCTCATCACCAACTTCTTTAGCTGAATGTGAGTATCCTGAGGTGTCATGTCAATTATGTGAGTTGGCATGATGTGTGGGTGGTGCTCTGGTGCTGTTGGAGTGTGTCCATGGGCTACTTGACTGGATGTGTGTTGCGATGTGTGGTGACAGGTGGGCTGTACTCCCCAACAGTGTTGACATGCTAACTTGGTTCTGGGTGGGTATTTTGTAACATGTATTGTGCATGAGTTTTGCTGTTCTGTCCTGTACTCCATTGCTTTTGACTGTGTGTCATTTCTGTCCTTCACGGGGTACTTTCAGATTCGTTTGGTCAACTGTGTCCACTGACGACGTGATTGCACATCCAGGCTGGTAGCTGTTGTGTCCCTACAGGTGATGTGTGCCACACCCATGGACTTCCTTCCGTCTACAGTTGTTGACTGTGTGCCCGCTGCCAG
Organism: Calotriton arnoldi; assembly: GCA_963921515.1. Lineage (NCBI taxonomy): Eukaryota > Metazoa > Chordata > Amphibia > Caudata > Salamandridae > Calotriton > Calotriton arnoldi. The sequence continues at coordinate 154,378 of CAWUFW010019918.1, forward strand.
GTGGGATTACCTTGCATCTGTAGTGGTTACGGCATGTTGCAACTGTGTAATAAACCTGTGCTTCACTTTGTGTTGTGCGTTGTCTGTGGTCACACATTTGACTGCCATTTGCTTACTGCACCTGTGGGCTACTTGACTACAACTGGGAATGGGTGTAGTGTCTGTGCATTGCACCGTCTTCCCTGGCAACATCAGTGTAGGCAATGAGTCAGATGGCCTAGGTGTGTATGTGTTGTGTAGCCCTGGTGGTGTGTCTCCCTCATGTGTGTCACGTTGCCTGTACTCACATGCCTGTGTTGTCCTTGCTGTTGCAGTTCGCATACACAGTGTAATTTTGCAGTTCATCATCCCCATAACAGCACCCACGTTGGAATCACGACAGAGGCAAGTATGGTGTATTAGTGTGTTTATTGTGATACATTTGTGTTAATAGTGCATAGAATGGGTAGTGCTGTACATAAATCTTGCAATCCCAAGTTCCTAGGTGAATTGAAAGTCCTGGTAGACAGGATCCCCAGTATCGGGGCCACAGTTGTCTGACACATTGGTCCAACTTGTACTCCCCATGCAATGTGTGGGAGTAGTGTTGCCGTCAACAGGGTGAACAGTCTGTGCACTAAGGCGGACATCCAGAACAGGTTCAGGCTTCCTGGGAGTTGCGCTTGGCCATCGGCCTCTCACTTTTCCCTCCTCGGACGACCCCTCTTCTTGGGGGGGCCCTCAAGTACAGGCTGCTGCGGTGCAGGGGACTCTCCGCCAGAGTCCTCCTCCCTCCCTGTGGCAGTTGCAGTTTGTTCGGCACCAGATGTTGTTGGCACACAGGGAGGTGTGGACTGGTTGCTGTTCATCTGGCGGAGGCATTGTAAAATGTCCCTGTGCACCGCCGTCATGTCATGCAGTGCATCCCACTTGGACTCCACGCGGGACATGTGTGAGTCCACACGGGACATGTGTGACTCCACGTGGGACATGTGGGAGTCCAAGCGGGCATGATGGGCAGCCTGCTGCTGTTTAATGTCTCTGAGGAGCCCCACTACCTGGCTGAGGTCTCCGGTGCTGGACTGGTACGCATCAGCTATGCGTACCAGTTGTGGGTCATCATGCACACCAGCAACGTCTGCAAGCAGCGATCTCTGTCTCCCACCCCTCCCACCACCCCTGCTGACATGTGCAGTGTGTGCAGAGGCATGCACAGATAACCCTGGTCCACCTTGGGGGTTGGTGGTGGTGGTGGTGTCCATGGCCCCAGGTTGGTCCAGGGTCACTGTGCTGGTGTTGCTCCTTGTTCTGTCCATGTCGGCAGGGATGGTATTCGTGGTGACAGTCGTTGGAGGGGTGGGTGCAGGGGGTGCAGCTGGTGGTCCTGCTGGTGCTGCAGCTGGTGGTCCTGCTGGTGCTGCATGTTGACTTGCACCGGATGTGCCAGGTTGTTCTTCATCGTCCGAGGAGGACAGAGGCTGTACGACGCCAGTGAGCTCGGCATCCTCTTGAGCCTGGGACTGGGACTCCTCAGCGTCTGCTGCTGTGTCCCCATCATCACCTGTTTTTGGGAGACACAAACAATGTATGTTATGTTTCTGCAGGCATCAATGGTTGACACACATGACAGTTGTGACTGTGCCTCTGGGTGCGGGCCTGTACATTGCATTGTCCTAAGTCGTCACAGTCAGGGGTTTATATTGGTGTGGCACATTGTCCTGCATTATTTGGGCATTTCTATGTATTTTCTGGGGTGTGAACATGGTCTGCATTGGTTGTGTTTGGTTGACAGCCGGCCCTCCTTCCCACCCACCCAGCCAGTCAGTTATCCCACCATGGAACGTGCTTGCGTTGCAGGGAGTGTAAGTTGTCTCTCAGGATGTCAGTCAGTGGTGTCCTGCTGTTTGTTGGTGCACAGTTGCCAGCAGGGCCTTGTGCTCCCCACAGCAGTAGCCAGTGTCAGCCATCTTGTGAGTCCTTCTCCACTCCCTGTGATGTGAGCATGTTTCAGGGTGGTGTTGATGGGACAGTTGTGGGGGTGAGCTATGTCTGTGACTACGACTCCCATCATGCCATTGCCTCCACCCCACTTCCCAGCATTCCCATACTTACTTGCTTTTGTGTGGAGTTCAGTGTGTGTGGGTGTGAGAGCAATGACAAGATGGCTGACAGTGGTGTCCTGCTGTTGGTTGGTGTGCAGTACCCAGCATGCCCTTGTGCTCCCCACGACACAGCAACAGTGTCAGACATCTTTGATGGGCCTTTCCACTCTCTGTGGGATGTGCATGCGTGAGTGTGAGCTTGCTGGGCCATGTGGTGGGGGATGTAGAGCTGTGACTACGACTCCCATCATGCTATTGCCTCCTCCCCCTTCCCAGCATGCCCATGCTTCCTTCCTTTTGACTCTGCTTCCCTGTGGGGTGGGCTGGCTGTGCTGACAGGATGGCTGGGAGTGTTGTCCTGGCAGTTGTTTGGCTAGAGGTCCCAAGAGTGTCCCTGTGCTTCACACAACATAACCCAGGGTGGTGGTTCTTTGTGGGATCTTGTGTTAGGATGGGGGCATTGCATTCTACCAGGTGGGTTCTGTGGAGTTTGTGTTGGGGGTGTGAGGGGAGGTGCTTGTGACTATGGTCAGTGCTGCAAGTCCCCCTTCCCACCCAGCTAGCCAGATATCCCACCATGGAACGTGCTTGCATTGCAGGGAGTGTAAGTTGTCTCTCAGGATGTCAGTCAATGGTGTCCTGCTGTTTGTTGGTGCACAGTTGCCAGCAGGGCCTTGTGCTCCCCACAGCAGTAGCCAGTGTCAGCCATCTTGTGAGTCCTTCTCCACTCCCTGTGATGTGAGCATGGTTCAGGGTGGTGTTGATGGGACAGTTGTGGGGGTGAGCTATGTCTGTGACTATGACTCCCATCATGCCATTGCCTCCACCCCACTTCCCAGCATTCCCATACTTACTTGCTTTTGTATGGAGTTCAGTGTGTGTGGGTGTGAGAGCAATGGCAAGATGGCTGACAGTGGTGTCCTGCTGTTGGTTGGTGTGCAGTACCCAGCATGCCCTTGTGCTCCCCACGACACAGCAACAGTGTCAGACATCTTTGATGGGCCTTTCCACTCTCTGTGGGATGTGCATGCGTGAGTGTGAGCTTGCTGGGCCATGTGGTGGGGGATGTAGAGCTGTGACTACGACTCCCATCATGCTATTGCCTCCTCCCCCTTCCCAGCATGCCCATGCTTCCTTCCTTTTGACTCTGCTTCCCTGTGGGGTGGGCTGGCTGTGCTGACAGGATGGCTGGGAGTGTTGTCCTGGCAGTTGTTTGGCTAGAGGTCCCAAGAGTGTCCCTGTGCTTCACACAACATAACCCAGGGTGGTGGTTCTTTGTGGGATCTTGTGTTAGGATGGGGGCATTGCATTCTACCAGGTGGGTTCTGTGGAGTTTGTGTTGGGGGGGTGTGAGGGGAGGTGCTTGTGACTATGGTCAGTGCTGCAAGTCCCCCTTCCCACCCAGCTAGCCAGATATCCCACCATGGAACGTGCTTGCATTGCAGGGAGTGTAAGTTGTCTCTCAGGATGTCAGTCAGTGGTGTCCTGCTGTTTGTTGGTGCACAGTTGCCAGCAGGGCCTTGTGCTCCCCACAGCAGTAGCCAGTGTCAGCCATCTTGTGAGTCCTTCTCCACTCCCTGTGATGTGAGCATGGTTCAGGGTGGTGTTGATGGGACAGTTGTGGGGGTGACCAATATCAGTGACTACGACTCCCATCATGCTATTGCCTCCACCCCCTTCCCAGCATGCCCATGCTTCCTTCCTTTGATTCTGCTTCCCTGTGGGGTGGGCTGGCTGTGCTGACAGGATGGCTGGGAGTGTTGTCCTGGCAGTTGTTTGGCTAAGAGTCCCAAGAGTGTCCCTGTGCTTCACACGACATAACCCAGGGTGGTGGTTCTTTGTGGGATCTTGTGTTAGGATGGGGGCATTGCATTCTACCAGGTGGGTACTGTGGAGTTTGTGTTGGGGTGTGTGTGAGGGGAGGTGCTTGTGACTATGGTTAGTGCTGCAAGTCCTCCTTCCCACCCAGCCAGCCAGCCAGTTATCCCACCATGGAACGTGCTTGCATTGCAGGGAGTGTAAGTTGTCTCTCAGGATGTCAGTCAGTGGTGTCCTGCTGTTTGTTGGTGCACAGTTGCCAGCAGGGCCTTGTGCTCCCCACAGCAGTTGCCAGTGTCAGCCATCTTGTGAGTCCTTCTCCACTCCCTGTGATGTGCGCATGGTTCATGGTGGTGTTGATGGGACAGTTGGGGGGCAATATGTGTGACTGCGACTCCCATGATGCTATTGGCTACACTGACTTGGCCAGCATACACAGAATTCCTTCCTTTGAGTGGTCTTCACTGTGTGTTGGTGTTGTTGTGGTGGCTACATGTCTGGATGTGTTTGTTAGTTCTATTTGTGCCACTGCCTTGCTGTAGTTGTAGTTGTGTTTGTACATGTGTTGGCACAGTTGGATGTGACTTTTTTGATGGCATGTGTTGTGTTTATCTGACTGACATACACATTTTGGGATGATTCTGTTCTGGTTGCTGTGTAATTGCTATGAGTGCATGGTTTGACTCTCCCCTTGACAGTGATGTGTGTGTTTTGTGGCAGTATATTGTGTACATTTGTTGTGTACTCACCAGGCTCTGGGATGTCCTCTAGTCCATATACGCTCACTGGCGGAAGGATGGCCCGCACCTTCTCCTCCCAGGGCCTGAGGTATATTGGCTTGGCAGGAGGGCCACTGCCGGTGTATTGGCTGTTGATGTAGTCTTTCTTCAGCATGTCCCGTACCCTCCTGCGCACGTCATACCACCTGTTCTGGATGTCGGTCTTTGTGCGCCGACATGGTGATTGGGAGTTCACCCTGTTGATGATCCTCTCCCACATCTTGGTTTTCTGCGACATGGGGGTCTGTTGGACCAGTGTGCCAAACAGCTGTGGCTCCACCCTGAGGATCTCGTCTACCATGACTTCCAATTCACTATCTAGGAACTTGGGATTCTTCTTGGGGGGCATGGTGATGGGTGGTGATGGTGGGTGATGTGTGTGTTGGTGTGCAGGTGAGGGTGTCTGAGTGTGTGTTTTGCTGGGTGTATGTGAGGTAGGTATTTGTTGGTGTGCTGATGGTGTGTGGCTTGTGTGAGGGATGAGCTGTGGGTGTGTGGTTGCTTTCTCTTGGGTGCTGGCAGTGGAATGGCATTTGCAAAGGCTCATGGTTGTGATTTGTGTCCTTTATATAGGTGGAGTTGTGGGTGTGTCTTTGTTCTCTGTCCCCACCCCCCCCAGTATTTATTGGCTTGGTAATTGCTTGTTTGGCCTTTTTTTGGGTGATTTTTCCTTTGTGCTGTTTGTGTATGTTGGAAACGTTCTTGTGACCGAGTCGGACCCTGCATTGGTCTCGTACGGTGTTCTCCGTTTCGTTCACGCTGTGTTTGTGCAGTTTTCTATGCTGCGTACGCGTCGGTCGCGGTGTATTGTGTTGCTTCGGCTCGGTTTTGTATGCGTATCGGTCGTACGGCTTGTCCTCCGTCCGACTCGCTCGTGGTTTTCGCGCCTTGCATCGTACTTTGCGGTTTGGAGTTCGCGTGTACGTTTCGGTCGGATTTGTTCGGGGTGCGTGTCGGTCGGTTGGATTCGCGTGTTTTTCGGCCGGATTGCTGTTTTCCGTGCGGCTCGGTCGGTCGACTTGGTTTCGGTACGTGTCGGTCGGATTTTTCGCGCCTTGCATCGTACTTGGCGTGTCGTGCGCCACGGGTACGTGTCGGTCGGTATTATTTCCGGATCCGAGTCGGTCGGTGCTTCTTCCGGCCCGAATCGGAATCGACCCCTGTGTGTGCATCCAAATGTATTTTATTGTTAATCTATGCATATGAAGAATGGATACTCTTGAATTGTATCTTGATATTAGGTTATTTTGGCTATACTATTTTCCTTCCTCTCCTACATGTCTTTATGAATTGCAATCCTGTGCGCACACGGAGATGTGGTTTTAATATCCCATTATATTTTAATACTCCTGTGTGCTGCAATGCTTTGGCTCTCATACCTGAAAGCAAATGTATTACTTTTGGACAACTCTTTTTCCATGTTTATTTAAACATATTGACTTATGCATTAGGTTATGTTGGCTGACCTACTGGAACGTATATGTAACCTTCCAATTAGAACTCAATGGGCACACAAGAAATTGTGTTTCTAATTGTATCATTATATTTTAATGCTTCTGTGAAAGCTGTGATGCTTTGGCTCTTATAAGAGAATGCAAATGTGTTTTGGACAATCCTATTTTTATGTTTGCATAAGTGCACTGGTGTATACACTAGGTCTAGCTAACTAAGGGCATCATTATGATGGCGGGCGGACAAAGTCCGCCCGCCACCGCAATGGCAAAGGGGACCGCCCGCAAGAGGTGCGGCGGTCCCGCCTTGGGTATTAGGATGCCACCGCCACGGTGGCGGTGGCATTCCGTATTGTTCACATTGCGGCGGGCGGTGCTGTCAGCAGCACCCGCCGCAATGCGAAAAACGCATGTTGTGCATTTGAATGCACAATGTGACAGGCACCGCGCGGTGCCTGGCACCTTGTGCATTTAAATATAGGGGGGTACCATAGGTACCCCCCATGTGCACCCCCCACCCCCCAAAACCCTGGGGGCCCGCAACGGGCCCCCAGAAGCAAAGACCACATGCCTTTCCATGGCGGCAACACAGCCATGGTAAGGCTGCTTTCCGCCACCATCCTAATATGGATGGCGGTGTCTTGCAGACACCGCCACCATGTTAGAGCCCTTTTCCGCCCGGTCGACGAGTCGACCGGCGGCAAAGCGGCGGACGGTCTTTCCGTCCGCCTGGGTCTCCACCGCCATCGTAATATGGCGGGGGAAATGTTATGCGGGCGGACGAGAATGGCGGGCGGATCGCCACCGCCATACAGGCGGCGGCGATCCGCCAGACATCATAATGACCCTCTAAGTTAGTGTATTTTTTATATAACTCTCAATCTCATTAACTTGTTTCTGCATTTTCTTTTATAAAAAAGGACATAGACAAGACTGGTACAATTGATGTACTTTCCTGAATAGAATGTATAGCCTGCTCCTGCATGCTCCACTCTCTGTCTCCAGACATCTGCAAGGTTTAATACTTTCATAAACTCCTCAAAGGGGGGCTTAGATTTTCCCATTCTAGTGTTAGACCAAAAGTTTGACCTATCATGCCCTTCACATAAAATCACTTTAAAATTCCCCACTATCCTCTAATAACTCATTCTGGCATTCCCACCCTCAGGAACACCCTTACTAATGGGGGTACCTGTCGTATCCCTTTTGAGGTAGCCCACAAACAAGAAAGTATCTCCTTCTACCCTACTGAACTCTTTTTCTTAACACTATCAGAAAGTGGATTCATAATTTGGGATGGGGCCTTACCAACTTGATAAAAACATCCTGATTTGGTCTCAACACAAGTTAACACAAGTCTCAGAGAAACCCTGATCAACCCCAAGCACATGGCAATTCCCCAGGGAAATGCATGTTAAGTTCAAACAGTGCCAACAATTTCAAAGTAAGGAGCACAACTCAATAGTTTAGAAAAATAGAGAAACATTTCATGAGGAAAACAACAAAAACTTTTAAATCAGATAGCGTGATCCAGATATGAATTTATAACATTTTAAGGCAAAATATGCACAGAAGGAGAAAAGCACCATTGAAAAACAACAATTTGGAGTTGACATTTACCTAAATGCAACTTCAGGCTGACTCCAATGAGGGGAGATCAGGTAAACCAAGCTGGTTTTCCGGGTCAAAGTTTTACTTTAGGACTCAGTCACTGAAATGGCAGTCATAATCCTTCAGGAGACTAAGGTCAAAGGCTAAGCAGGTAAATGTCCCACAAAGTCAGATACCTCAATATCGACATGTCTGCTGAAGCTGTTTATTTTGGTGGCAAAGCCTCTAAGCAAGACAAGCTGGGTTTCACTACTGGATGGATTTGCCACCTTGTCCCAGTACAAGGATGTATCTTTGGTCTTAGTCCATAGCTTTACGAAGCACATGCCTTCTCATAAGGTCAAGTAGAATTCATTTTCAGCATGGCAGAAAACTCCACACAGGATAAACCTTGTTTTCTTCACAGCCTTAAGTGTGACTACTTTGGGCATACCTTAGCACCTTCTCCTAGTCCTTGTCCTGCAGAGGTTAAACAATTCTAAGTCTTACTTTTCTCTGGGAAAGTTACTTCTCATCACTCTTAGAACTCCCACATACTGCAGGCAGGCAGGCTTCTAGACAGTGCTTCTTTCTCCAGCCAGGGCTCCTGCAGGGTCTACTTCTTTGTGCTTAGTTGGGCCATGTTGCAGTTAAGATTCATGTGTTTTGTGTCCCTGAAGATACCAAACAGGAGGCCAACCACCTGACCCTTGAACAGTAATTCTAACACCTATGTACCTGGCAGACGCCAGGAGTCTTCTTTCTTCTATCAAAGCCTTCCTCTTCAAATGTAGTCTTTCCAGGTCCTGGAATGTTCTGAGAAAGTGATGATGAGGTGTCAGTCTAATCCTAACCCTTAGCCTGTGTTTGGAGAATTTTCCCTAACCAATCCTACCTATGCCCACTTCTTTTTGCAACTTTTTCTCTTGGCTTTGCCAATGCTTTCATTATTTGTAACCCATGGAGCACTCCCGGTGCTTTATGGGACTTTCTATTTCACAGATGAATGAATTCCCTTTACCGTCTAGCAAAGGCATTTAATACTTGCACCATAAAAAAGCCCCTCTTCTTTATTAAATCTAATCAGATTTTGTGTTTTTCTGTTTGCTAAATAATCTGAGAAAAAAAGCCCAAAATTTGGTATTTGGTCATTTGCTACAGTATTTTGTCTGTTATGTCGCAATAGAAAAAGCAAAAACCACAGAGCAATCTTATACTAGATTCTAATATCTAATAGCACTGGACTATTATTGAGCAGTTTGTTCACCAAAAGCAATAATGGCATGGTTTATCCAATATATATGAATTAAAGTCAATTCTTCACAGGGGTTATATGGGAAAGTGAGTTATGATATGTACTCCCCACCTACTTATTTTTTTATGGGTCTCCTGGTTTTTGGACCTCTCTTGTGAGCGAGTCTCCCTAGTGGAACCTCACTCATTGTAAGCTTCTGTGTTAAAGGGTTTTGAGCTGTCACTCCGAGTGCCCACCTTTTAAAATAAGGTCCGCTGATAAGCAAATTGCTAAGAGGTTCTGTGCTGGTTACACAGAACACATGTACACATGTGTGTGTCCACGTACATGCTGTCTGATGAAGACTGTTATATGACTTAACCTAATATCTATGCACTGGTTGCACTGCTCCAAATACCTCCCAGAATAAAGTTGTCAAAAAGATGTGTAAATTGTTTAAAATTTAGGGAAAATATGCCTAAAAAATGCAATATAGGGGAAGCCAGTGACTTGCTCTTTCCTCTGTTTTCCTGAGTCCTGAATGCATGTTCAGTGTTAGTCCTATAAGGGTTCAAACATTAATAAGAAGCAGGTTTGTAACTACCCTATTGTGTTAACTACTCTGCAGGCCAGCTGGCAGTTAAAACCTTCCAGTTGAATAATAGGCTTCTCCGGGGAGAGGGAGGCTTGAATTAGAAATCCCCCAAAGGTGATTAGCTGCCTTTGTCTGACAAGCACTGGCTGGTTGTTCTTGCCATTGCCAAAGAGAGGGTAGGCAGAACATTTGACACAAGACTCCACTGGAATTTCCTCTGAAGTCTTGGAGGGAACAAATTAGTTAGGAAGGGGAGGAGTCAGGCTCAAACAAGTCTTTCTAACTCTTGTTTGAATCTGCTATTTTGAAAACTTCCAGAATGCTGTGCAGGTGGGTAAGACAGCCCACGGACTGCTTCCAGGAATTGTCCATTAGGGCATCATTGGATTAGATGGGGACTCCTACATTCTAGAGCTCTCTACCTCCATTTTAAACCATGTTTGGATTGCTGAACAAGGGACAAGACTGAGAGAAAGTAGAACCATCTAAGTGGAAGGCAATAGATCCACTTTGGATGGACCCTTATCTAAAGTGGATGGTTCTATTCCAGGCTTGTATCATTGGACTCTCGTGGACACTCTCTCCAGAACCAGTGACACTGGCTCCTCACCTCTTTCTTTGAAACAGTACAGGTTGGACTTCTTAGGGACCCTGTCAGAAGGAGTCCCTCTTGGACTTCTCTGGGCTGGCAATGGCCATGACCAGAGTATTTCAGCAATAGCAAGAAACCACAAACCCCATCAAAAGTGGCCCATAAGGGTTAGAATTTGTGCCAGCTGTTTGTGTTGTTCACTTTACCCAGCAACAATGGTGCCCTCGATCTTGGGGCAACAGCTGTTGCTTGCTCTCGAGTGAGATCCAAAAGATACCTTGGGGGAACTCATGAGCCACCTTGCTTATTTATATTTACTGACTTGGAGGTGAGGTTGCTAGTAATACGCCATCCACCTGAGGATGTCCCAGGCTGGCTTTGTGTGGTCCTGCAAGGAGGGGCACTCAAGCACAAAGCACATTATTGCACTGTTTCCCACCTCACACCGTGGGCTTTGAGTGAAGGAGGAAGCTGGATTCCCTGCTGGTACCAAAAAGACGAATGCAAGGCCAGTGGGGAGCCAACCTGGACTGTATAAACTATGGTGCACCCACGTGGTCCTCTGCAGTAGGCACATTACTGTGCCCCTAAGACAGGGGCAGCCATATTTGAGTTGTTAGTGGAAGTTGATGCATCAAAGAGAGAAAACAAGAAAAGGAAAAAAATAAAACATTTTGGCCAGGTGGCTTTATCAAAGTGGATCCAGGAATCGCCTCATAAGCCCTTGCAGCGCTTGTTGAAATCTGCATATTTTGTGTGTTGGCGCCCCAGAAGGGTAGGACGCTACAAAAAGACAGTTGTTTGTTCTGTAGGCACAAGGTGGAATGTTGGGCCCCACAGGAAGCCTCACCGCCATTGAAATTCAGCCACCCTTAGGGGCCGATTCCGATTCAGGCCGGAAATCTCCCCAACCGAGCCGGACCCGGAGAGATTTCCGACCGAATCGGACCCTAGCAGCCCGACCGAACGAGTACGATGCGCACGTATGCCATCGGACTCGATTCGGTCGGACTCCCATTGAAGTCAATGGGAGCCAGTCGTACGACGCGTACACGGGCTCCCATTGACTCAATGGGCACGACGCGAACAAGGGCGCCCCCTACAGCGTGTTCGCGTCGATGCGGGTCGCGCCGTACCTGCACGGGTAGGGGGGACCCATGGGTCCCCCCTGTGTGCGACTCGCGCGCCTACGCTTCCAGGGGGGTCCGACACGGACCCCCAAAGTGCGGCTCCGACAGCTCCTTGGAGCCGGACTGCGCGAGTCGGTCGGAGCGGTCGAGGTGCGCATCGTACTTACCCGGCCGGGGAACGTCTCCATTGCGCGGTGCGAGTCGTCCCCGTGCGAGTCGGTCGGAGCGGTCGTGTCCTGCGAACGCGTCGGTCGGAGATTTCGCGAGCGCACGCATCGTACTCGCTCGCCCGGACGCACGTACGATTCGGTCGGGAAATAGGGCTCCGAATCGGATCCGGTAAAGCCGAATACGATTCGGAGCCCTACCGGCCGAGATCGGAATCGGCCCCTATGTCTCTTGGGCCCTTACATTAGTGACCCCAGACAAACTTAACTTCAATAATCAGATGCTCTCAAGACTGAGATTTTTGTGTGTTTTTCTGGATTGTTGTTGGATCTATTGGATAGGGTCCACTGTGGGTCTAGCAATCTGGTTAATAGCAAAAATAAGATTGCCATATAACTGTCAGTGTACAGTTTACTTTTGCAGGTAGAACAGTGTCCATACAGACTGCAGGATAATTGTAAAACTGAAATACGTGTGTATTCTTGATGCCATTCTAAACGGTTTCATAATTTAACATGTTTTTTTCATTAATGAAGGACTTATAGTTTGTTGATAATGCCAGTAACCCTGGCATTTTAGAAATTCATATCGTACGTTTATGTTTTATAGGGGTTGGGATCTGTTGGTGCCAGACTATTAAAGGTGCATAGGGAGTCTACTTCACATTTACAGTTATATTTTTTTATTTTTGTGTCTTTTCCTTGTTGAGCACCCTTGTAGTGTTCAAGGTGCTTAAGAAGGTGCCTCCATTGGTATTTCCACCTGCTATTGTGTTCAAATGTGTACTTGTGTGTGTAGTATTTCAATTGCATGTTATAAAGTTGATTGTTTCCTTTATAAAAGAAAAAGCACTGACAGTATACTGATTTACTAAGTGTTGATTAAGTAGTAAGTCTTAATAGCTGTGTTGCTGAATTCTGAGTCTCTCTACCATAGCACCTCCCTGAATAAGCCATGAACTGCTCTGTTTCGGTACCCTGACAGTCAAATTTTAGAAGGGGTACTTGTTTCGCAGTTTGGGGAACCACTGTATGGGGGCCCAGGACACCACAAAACAAAAGACATTGTAGATAAAATTGGAGTTCAGTCTTTCACAGAAAGCTTTTGAACTGGTAAAGCAAAACCCTGTTGTAGCCTGAAGAGTGATTGTGAGAAATTGGGTTGTTGGTTGAGTGGAGTGTTAACCCTGCTCATGTATCAGCCACAATCACTGTCAGGGTGATTCACAAAATTTACTGAATTAACCTGTTCTTAGCCCTGCGGTAGCTTGGCACAAAAGCAGTCAGGCTTAATTTAGAGGCAATGTGAAAAGTATTTCTGGAGCACATAAACAGTAATAAAGTGAAAACACAATACAAGAAAAGTTCAACAACAATTTGGAAAAATAGAGTACATTTTAATAAATTATTTGACACCAAAATGACAAAACTCTAATGAGTAGAACAGGAGTTATGATTTTTCTAAAGTTTAAGGTAAAAATTAGTGCCTAAAAGATCAAAGCAGTGGACAGCTAGTTGTACAAGAAAGGGTTAAAGTAAAAAAATATGGCCGACCACGATGAAGAGCAGGTTGTATTTAAGAAGTGGATTGGGCCTGATCGGCGTTTACCTTGGGAATTAAAAGAACTTTGAAGAAAGATGGTCTGAGAAGGTAAAGTTCGCCAGGGCAAGGCTGCAGGCAGTATCCGAGGCGGGAGCGTTGTCGTCAGGGAGCCTCTGTACGAAGTTGCAGTAAAGATTTCTACGATCGGACTTAGTAACTTTTTGGAAGTCGAAAATCTCCAGTGGAATGAGGCTGGAGGCCGTAGCCAACGAGAGTGCCACGTGGCCACATACCCCTTTGGCGCAGGACCGCTGAACAGGATTTTCTGCTGCGGAGAAGATCGTAGCAGAAGCCGCCACAAAGTCAGGCCGATTGGCGATGCACCTTGGGCAGATAGACAAGCAGGTTGGCCTCAGTCTCCTCTCAGTTCTCAGAGTTGTTTTTAGCCAAAACATTTATAAGTCCCACGTTTTGGTTTTCTGGGCACCTTTAGCATCACTATCAAGGGTCCAGGACTGGAAGAGCACCACTTGGGTGGCTAGGACTCACTCAGGCTAGGTCTAGGTATGGGCTCAAGATTGTTAGAGCCTTTTCTGTTCTGGAGGCACTGATCAGAAGGACAGCCAACTAACCCCTTGAGTCCCTTGTTATCCAGAGTTCAGCGGCCGAACAGGGCTTAAGCAGCAGGGCAGGTCTTTGAGGGTAGAAGGCAGGAGGCTTCAGGCAGCAAAGCAGCCCTCCCAGGTGAGGCAAAGCAGTCTTGCCTAGAGCAGGTGGAAAATGTGTATGTTAAACCCCTCAAAAAAGGGAATAACTTGTGGAATACTATGCAGTAATTCCATGACCACACAGTTATTCTTCATTCTGAGAGGTTAACTTGTAATTGCACAGAATGGTGGTGTGTTACCGCATGGTAATGGGATTGCATGTGCAGAGTTTGCACCCTGGCAGTACTGCGCAACTCTCAATCAGGGCCTCAGAAGGTTAGTCTTAGTACAGCAAAGAAACACATCAACACTAACGACTTAGCTAAATAGGCCAATGAAATATATGCAATGTTTAGGGCAAAAATGGAAGACATCTTCAGAATGTGATAATAGTGAAACTAAAAATTATTAAAATTGAAGGCAGGGTGTGTCACAACAGTAACTAAATCAAAAGAATTGTGCAAACAACCCAAACAAATCAAATGGAAACTACAGGCATTAAAATAATCAGGTTTTCTGGGCCTTATACAAATAAATATATTATGATAATATAATAATTGGATAAGAATTCACTAATATTCCTGGTAGAGGAGGTTCAGAGAATAAATCACAACTGAGAAAATATTCACATTAGAGGTAAGAAAGGAAGACATTAAACGTCTCGATAATAGCAAATCCGGGGGAAGATGCTACTGGAAATACATTTTACAAGCATTTGATTAAAATAATTGCTTCTGAACTGTATTATGTTTTCAGACACATGCAAGAGAAAAGAATGGGCCTGTCCTCAAGGAACAAAGCAACTATGCGTGATCCTAAAGCCTAGTAGCAGGCGGGAAGCATGCATCTTAGTTTCCAATCTCCTTATTGCCAAGCAATACATGAAACAACACTAACTAAAAGATTGTTATTTCACCCTAAATGTATGTCTTCCTTTTAAGCACCACTTAAATCCCCCAA